>PVJS01013029.1:0-10383 GCA_004027185.1 Glis glis
GGTTTCCTATGTCTAATTTCTCTCCCTTTATAGTTTCTTATCCTGGAGGTAGATAGTTGCTGCTAGGTGAACCTTAAAGGTGAATAGCCTTTACTGAATGGTTATTCTCACTTGCTGGGTATAATGTCCATTTGCAGGCCCAATTCTTGGTCTCCTTCAGTGATTGGGACCCTTGTCTGGTGCCTCTCACTACCTGTGCAGGCGACCAGTGCCGCTATTGCCCCTCTCACTGCAAGCATGGGTCTCCATGTTCTCCACTTGGGCTGTCCCTATGTCTCTCTCTGTCTACACCTATGGCAGGTGTCACCAGCAGGGTGCCCCGGGCTTGTGTCTCTCTTTGCCTACAGAAGTGGCAGAATCGGTTTGGCCTGATTCTGCACAAACACGGAACTCCATGTTTTCTGCAGAGAGGGCTGGTTTGGTCCAATTTTCCCCAGGTACAACTGTATGTCCTGTGGCGATCCCCAGGGGCTCTATAAGGGTGCTGCGACCTACGGGCTGCAAGTCTGTCCCACCTAGATGTCACCAGGGACTGTCTGCTTATCCACACGTCTACCGCATCCCACAGCAGACCCCACTCCCACCTCCGCCGGGGCAATCCTCACAGTCTCAGACCCCACAAGTCTCTGTGGCCACGCAGTCTCTGTGGTCTCCCCCTGGGGCAGCTTGTTGACTTAGACCGCTGCTTTTAATCTCTAGGGACAGGGTGGGCTCAGCCACTGCCGCAGGTTCTGGTCAGGCCTCCGGGCACTGGGGACTGCGGAGTGTGGATCGAACTGCTGCTCACTTTTGTCGCTGATGCTCTGCAGTTGCTGGTTTTACAACAGGTCCCTGGCTTCTTTGTTGGTGGCCTGCAGAAGTTGCAATGCCGGTAGCTGCCGGCATGGTCTGACCAAGATGGCGCCGCTGCTGCTTCTGCTGACGCAGCAGTTCAGGTCTGTGTCGCGCATG
Source organism: Glis glis (assembly GCA_004027185.1). NCBI lineage: Eukaryota > Metazoa > Chordata > Mammalia > Rodentia > Gliridae > Glis > Glis glis. Next base: position 952 of record PVJS01013029.1, read on the forward strand.
GGACGAGTTGCTGCTCACCTTCACTGCTGCTATTCTGCAGCTGCTGGACTCACAACAGGTCACTGGCATCTCCATTGGTCTTGTGTGGAAGCCACAATGCTGGTAGCTGCTGGTAAAGTCCTGCCAGGATGGCGCCGCTGCAGCCGCTGTCGCTGCCGTTTGGTGTCTTGAGTGTGGAGGAGCCGCTGCTTGCTTTCGTCTCTGCTGATCTGCAGTTGAACTTACAACAGGTCTCTGGCTTCTCTGCCGGCGGTGTGTGGAAGCCGCAATGCTGGTGGCAGCCGGCACAGTCCCGCCAAGTTGGCGCTGCCGCTGTTCCCTAGGTAAGGCACTTGGAGCTTTTTACTTTCCTCTGTTTTGTCTTCTGGCTTTGATTCCGTTGTGTTTCAAATTTTTCATTGTTTAGTTCAAGTTTTTGTTGCTTTTCTTCTGTTGAGAAGTGCTTTCACGGCGATTGAGATCCAAATCTGAGAGAGATCGTAACATGGTATATCCCTTAGTTACCATCTTGGAACCTCGCTAATTTTCTTTTTAAAAACTGCATTAAATTATATTTACAAAACCTAGAAAGCTTTTTTTCAAACAAAAATGCATGTGACTAGATAAGTCCTATCTCTTTGCCATTAGTTTTTTTTATGTGGAATTTGTAAAACCAGGGCCTTGAGCTTGATTTCTCATGGCAACATTCTGTTGTTCTAATATGATCACCAAAGATTAACAAGTCGGAAGTGAGCTGAGGCAAACTATGGAAATAACCTGAAGGACCAGTGAAGCAGCACTCTGGTTCCCACTGAACAGGGCTCCCCCCGCACAGTGCCTGCAAACCACTTTGCAAAAAGGCTCATATAGTAAAAAGAGGAAGGGAAACAAGTCTTCAGAGCTAGGACTCTGGGAAGGAAAGTGGCTTCATCCAGAATACTTTAATGGAAGCCAACATATATAAATGCTTGAATGTAATTACATATACTACTTGCCAAATAGGGCATACTTTTATTAGAAAGGCCGCTCACACTAAAGAAAACATTTACACCATTTTAATATCTGACTCCGAGGTTGCTTTAATAACTTGAATTTCTAAGATCATTTTTTTAAAAATATGTACTGTATTAGTTGGGCATGGTGGTGCATGCTTGTAATCCCAGTACTTGAGAGGCTGAGATGGGAGGATCATGGGTTCATGGCCAGCCTCAGCTACTTAGTGAGGTCCTCCACAACTTAGTGAGACCCTGTTTCAAAATAAAGAATAAAAAATAGGGCTGGGGGTATAGCTTGGAGTAGAATGTCCCTGGTTCAATCCCCAGTACTGCTAAAATAAAGTACTGTATTGAACTTTAATTGGATAATAATACTTAACTAATTTAAGAAGACATATTAATAACTCTTAATAAAAGACTTACTATTCATTGATATTACATTTTTAACATCTTTTTTTTGCGGTACTGGGGATTGAAACCAGGGGCATTCTACCTCCGAGCCACACCCCCAGCCCTATTTTTTATTCTTTATTTTGAAACAGGGTATCACTAAGTTGTGGAGGGCCTCATTAAGTAGCTGAGGCTGGCCACGAACCTGGATCCTCAGGTCTCAGCCTCCCAGGTACTGGGATTACAAGCGTACGCCACCATGCCCTGCTGGTATTACATTTTTAAACAAGCTGTACAGACAGATTCACAAATGATCCCAAAGTTCAATTGTGAATTAAATCCACCTCAGTAGATTAGAACACAATACTTAGTCTAGTTCTTTCAAATCTATTCCTATGTAATACTGAACTGCTGAGTGTGTGTGCTTTTCACATGGCAGTTTTGTTTTCTGTATTAGTGCTGCCATTTCTTCCCCCTTGATCATACAAATCAGTCATTGCTTAAGTTATATGGAGAAGAAAATGCTGCATAGTTTAGTATCAGGCAATCAGGTGCTTTTCCAGAAAACACTATCCACTGGTTTAAAAGATCATTCTGTCCAATTTAGTAGATCTAGAAAGAAAAAAATAGTTTTCTAATAATCTATATACATTAGCTTCAGAAACTTGGAAATAGGCCTGGGAAGAAGTCAAGTGGTGTGGGGGAAAGACAACTGCGGGTTTTGTCTTTGCAGACTGAGTTCCATGTCTTCTTGCATATGTGCTTTCCTGGCAGTGCTAATTTCTCTTATGTTTGGGACACAAATGTCTCTGGGCACAAGAGAAAACCAGATGGAGCAGATGGTTTTCTGTGTGGAAAGAAGGGGAGGAGGTAAGGCAGAGAGAAAAAACATTGCTGAGAAGGCAATTTTATATTGTTATAAGCAGCTTCTGTAAGGGGAAAATAAGTACATTTCTGAATTGCCTAAGGTTATCCCTACAGTGCCTCAGAACAGGTGCGATGCATATGGTTGGAAGGCTTCTCTGTCTAAGAAATAGATTCAGAATAAATTATCAACTCACTGGACCCAGATTTACAAGCAGTGTTAAATAATTTGTGAATATTAAGAAATATGTAGGCCATAATAAGCTTTTGTGCTAGTCAAATAGCTTCCAGGGAAGCCTAAGTAAAATCGAGCCTTGTAAAGGATCTTGTTACTGTACCAGACAGTCATACGCTTCAGAGGGGCAGTTGTGCTTATGACGTCATAGTCATTACCGACCAGGGGTTCAGCACTAGGACATGGCCAGGAACAGAGCTAATGCCTACCATGTGCCAAAGTACAGCATACCTCCTTTCATTCTCACATCATTTTTTACGTAGATAGCCTCATTTTACAGGAAAAAAGAGGGGGGTTGCTAAGAGAGATTAGCCTCTAAAATTGTTTATATACTTGGGCAAGCAGAATCTGCCTAAAAGATCATTTCAAATAATATTGTCAAATTTTGTTAATAGCTTCTATCAATCCAAAGAAATTAGGTGTGTGTCTGAGACCGAGTTATCCTAACAAACTATATTCAGATGCTACTATTTACCTTTCAGCACAATCTCAAGTCTAACAAGGAACCTTAGGAGATAGGGAACCTCCCCTAAATAAATAACTGAAAATTTATACCCATGTAGTGATAAGAATACTCCTCCCTTAGACTTTGAACTTCATAGAAACCAAGTCCAGAGGGAACCAGCTGTTTCATGTATCCTGGGTAACACCAAGGCTTTGGTTTTCTCTTTGGCTTTCTTGCACCGCCCGGTGCCCATCGACTTCCTTTTCACCTTCCCCTATCTTGGTACCTGACACTTTCTTGGTTTTGATGAGCCTTACTTTCCTGTAGTTATCAATTAATCCCTGCAGAGGAGGGAGTTGGTAAAAGCTCATGGCTGTGTGTTCTTTTCTTCCATTTACTCTTTTACCTATCCACCCGTGCTACATTTCTTGGAGGTTTGGTGTTTGTGTTGTGAATGTGTAAAAGTCTTCAAGTGCTAAGTGATGGAATACAGCATAGAGACTAGATCGATTCCTGGGTATAGGGTCACACTTGCCTTGTGAACACACGCGGTACTTTTTTGGAGAAGCATCTGCTATCTGGATACTAATGGCTTTTACTTGGCGTAAGGGCTATTGGATTTGCTTTGATGGCTGGGGCTTATGGGAAAAACATGACTTACTGCACACTGGCATCAGCACCTTATGCTTGCAGTCAATGTCCATAATCTTTCTTCAGCTGTTAGCCTTCCTCCCCCAAGGCAATAGAAAGAAGTACTTTTAAAAATGGGGGAATATTTAGTTTTTAAAATTTTGATCACAGAAATCTATATTTTGCACTTCCCTTTACTTTTTTCCATTGCTAGAATTATTGCAAACCAAGGTACTTTTTCTCATATATAGTAAATGAACCTTTTAAATTTCAACTATTAGCTGGGCATGGTGGCACACACCTGTAATCCAGCTATTCGGGAAACTGAGGGAGGAGGATTGCAAGTTTGAGGTCAGCCTGGGCAACTAGTGAGACCCTGTCTCAAAGTAAGAAATAAAAAGGGTGGGGGATGTAAGTTGTACATCCCTCACTCAGTAGTAGAGCACCCCTGGACTCAATCACTAGTACTGTTCATAAATAAAATAAAATCTAACTACTTGTATATATTGATCTGAATGAGCATTATATGAAGAAGTACCATGGAACTTACCTGTCTTTCCTCACAAAAATTGTTCTGCTTAATTTTATTAATACTACATCAAATACAATACCTGCTATATATTGGACACTAATATTTGATGACATACATGTAGTTAGAGAAAAAGTGTGTTTTAGAGCAAGTTCTCTGGATTGGTGAGTTCAAATTCTGGTTCCATCTTGCAGTGTGACCTTACATAAATTACCTAATCTCTCTGCGCCTCGGTGGTAGGTATCTAGTTGTGATAGTCAATCTAGGTTGTCAACTTGACCTGATCATGACACACCCAAGATCATGTGACTTTGGGTGTGTAACAGCAGATTAAACAGAAAGCCCTGCCCTGAATGTAGGCAGCAGGATTCTGATAGGTGCGGACTTAGAAAAAAGAGGGAGAAGCCGCGTAGAGTGCGTGTGACTCTTTCCGAGGAAAACGCATCTGCTCTCGCCTGAGATCGTCAGCCGCCGGCTTCGCCTTTCTCTGAAGAGCTTCTTGATCTTCTCGGCCTCCAGCCCTTCGAACTGAAACTTCACCATCGTTTCTCCGAAGAGCTTCCTGATCTTCACGTCTTGGACTGGGACTGAATTAGTGGTTGCTCTGATCCTAAGACTCCAGCTCTTAGACCGTTTGACCAGCTACTGGTTCCTCTGACTCTCCACGTGCAGTCAGAACCTGGGACTACATTGCTTCAAACTGTAAGCCCATCTGATAAATCCCTTTTTTCAAATATACTTATTCTGTGTATTCTGTTAATCTAGAGAACCCTGTCCAATACACTAGTAGATTAAATGAGTTAATTCATGTAGACTTAATTCATGTAATTAAGTAGTATTTAATATCTGGTAATAGCTCAGTAAATATTCTAATTTTTCAATAACCTATATGGTAGGTACAGTATTGTTATCTCCGTTTTAAGATGAGGAAGTTGAGACTCCAAAGTTAAGGAACATATCCAAAGTCACACAGGTACGGTTTAAACTCGGGTTTATTTAGACCTCAGGACCCTTCATGATTTCTCAGCACAGAGGTTTGGGTTATTTTTCTGTTCTCTCATTTGTGTCTTGAGGCTAGAAGTGGCCCTGGTTTATGAAATCTTGGTAAGTTCATCGCTCATTTCTGGGTCGCAGCATGGGAGTGCAAGTATCTCTTCAAGATCTGGTTTCGTTTCCTCTGGATCTGTATTCAGATGAGGTTGCTGGGTCATCTAGTGGTCCATACTGTTTTCCATATTGGCTGCACCAACTTCCAAGCCCACTAACAGTGCACTAGGGCTCCCTTTTGCCTACATGCTCATCAACTCATGTTACCACTTAGCATTTTGATAATACCCTTCTAACTGGTGTGAATTTGGTCACATGATTTTGATTTGAATTTCATGATTAGTGATGTTTAGCACCTTTCCATATACCTGTTGGTTATTCATAATTTTCTTTGGAAAAAGGTCTATTTATGTCCTTTGCTCATTTTCCAATTCAGGTGTGTGTGTGTGTGTGTGTGTGTGTGTGTGTGTGTGTGTGTAATATTAGCCCCCTTTCAAATATATGGTTTGCAAGTACAGTTAGCCTTCTGTATCTCCAGGTTCTTCATCCAAGGGTTCAAACAATCATGGATCAAAAGTAATAAAAACATTTTGTCTGTGTTGAACATGTATAGACTTTTAAAAAATTCTCTAGACAATACAGTATAACACTGACACTGTATTAATATTATAAATAATTTAAAGATGATTTAAAGTATATGGGAGGGGCTGGGGATGTAGCTCAGTGGTAGAGCATGTGCCTAGCATGTGTGAGGCTCTGGGTTCAATCTCCATCACCCCCCAAAACTAAAAAGTACCTGGTAGGATGTACATAGGCCTTTTGCAAATACTACATTGTTTTATATAAGAGACTTGAGCATCTGTGGATTTGAGAGGAAGGAAAAGTTGTCGGAACCTATTCCCTGCTGATACTAAGAGATAAATGTATTTTATCCCATTTCATCTGTTCTCTTTTCATTTTGTTGATTGCTTCCTTTGCTGTGTGGAAACTTTAGTTTCATGTAGGTCCACTTGCTTATTTTTGTTTTTGTTTTCTGTGCTTTTAATATTTTATTTAAAAAGTCATTGCCATGACCATTGTCAAAGGATTTTCCTCTGGGTTTTCCAGAAGCAAGTTTAAAAATTTTTTTTAAATTTATTTATTTATTGGTGCATTGTAATCATACATTTTGATGGGTTTCAGGGTGGTAGAAGTATACATGCACACATCGGTCAATTAGCCCTCCCCCAATTCCCACCCCCATTCCCTCTCCCTTCCCTCCTTCTCATGCTCAGCATAGAAGTTGACTTTGATAAGTTTGTGTATATACATCCTGTGCATTAGGGTGTTTCCCTCTTCCCCCCTCCCATCTCCCCCAGTTAGGTCGCCTTCTTTACTCATCTAAGGTTTTCTCCATCTTTGTCTGGAGTCCCTCCTATGCCCTATCCAGAAGCAAGTTTTAATAAAAGACACAATGGCGGGAAATTCTGGGAGGCAGCAGGACTCTTAAGCAGCATTTGTGTGCAAAGTGAGAATTACCTGAAATATTTTAACATACTGTTTACCACTTGGATGTGGATTGCAGATTCTACGATGCTCAAACATACTATACTTACGGGGAGGGAAGACATTTCTCAAAGGATTAGGTAATGTTGTTTGATGTAGAATAAAGTGACATGCATACTGAGCTTCTCTCTAAGAGGGGAGGTTGGTTCATGCTTATTATCTCTTTGCATCTATGGCAAAATAAATGCAAGGGGAGGGGCCCAGCGTTCTATTGTCCCTGGAGCAGAGGTAAATTTACTCTATAACAATCAATGGCTTGAGATTCAGAGCCTCTCATGTGCATGAGCCCTGGCCACATATTTGCAAGGTCATTGTAAACTTTGCAGAAGACATTTTAATTGTAATTGATAAAAACCATTGATTAAGCCCACTGCCTCTTTCCACTCCTACTTCCCTTGATATCACGTGATGCTGGACTGGCTGTGGGCATCTTTGGATCCAGCTACAGAGAAGTTGAATTGCATTAGAGCAATATATTCATGTTGTTCATTTGGGTTACAGCAATATATTCGTGCATGTATGGAGTTAAGTTACTGCTAGCTGACCTGTTATAGCAGTGGCTTCCAGGAATACTCCTATAGACTACAGTGCCAACTCAACTGGCATCATGGCAGGACATCAACAACAAACCTAAAGTGCATAAGCTTTACCCCCTACAAAACTTGGGTCCATCCTCTCTCTGAGCTTACTGCTCAGGCCATCTAGAGTCTGCAAGCCTGAGAACACCCCAATGTGGCATCCTGAGTAAGAGGGATGGTATCAGAGATCCTTTTTTTTTTTGGCAGTACTGGGGATTGAACCCAGGGGCATTCTACCTCCGAGCTACACCCCCAGCCCTATTTTTTATTCTTTATTTTGAAACAGGGTCTCACTAAGTTGCAGAGGGCCTCACTAAGTAGCTGAGGCTGGCCACGAACCTGGATCCTCCTGTCTCAGCCTCCCAAGTACTGGGATTACAAGCATGCGCCACCATGCCCAACTATCAGAGATCCTTTCAGCTCCTTCTCTGCATGGTACTTCCCTGGTCAACACCAATGAAAGAAATTAATTCCAAGAAAACTTTTGTCTTGATCCTATACTACTATTCAAAATACAGTCTGGTTTAGAGCATTTTTTTTAACAAGGAAAAAAAGCATCCTATGTTTTTTCCACTTGCTTTATATCCTTTTTGCTTTTATAACCACATCTATAGAGTAGAAAGTGGGTTTGAGTGGGATAACATGGTTCCATTCTGTATGAATTCCTAATTTAACCCTTTCTATTTATTTGGTTCATTACAAAGTTGCTCGTTCAGTCTAGTATATTTGTTGTTTTTCAAAACATATTTTTACTGAAATCCAAAAATAATGTTGTAAAAAGTGAAAGCACTCATGAATGCTTGATGTAGAAAACAAAAGTTCTTCATAACTCAGTCACTCACTGCTGAATTCATTGTAAATTCTTAACTTTTTGCATACCATGCATATTGTGTTAAAGTTATCAGAAGCATATTTTGACAAAAATGGGGTCACATCCATGTTGCTTTGAAATTTGCTTTTTTCACCTAACAGTGGAAATCTTTATGTGTAGCATTTTGGGGGGGGTGGTAATATCATTAATTTAGTCAATAAATTTCTTATATTTGAGTTCTCAGGATTTATTTTTACTATAAAATCTTGCTGTAGTGAGCATCCATATTCATATATCTTTGCATACATTGGGAACATTTTTCTGTAATATAAATTTCTAGTCATATAAATGTGAGATCAAAGGAAACACACACACACACACACACACACACACACACACACACACACGTTTTGGGGATTTTTTTATGGTACTGAAGATTTAACCCAGGGGCATTCTACCTGTATGCTACATCCCCAACCCTTTTTATTTTTTATTTTGAAACAGGGACTCACTAAATTCCTATATGCTAGCCTCGAACCTGCAATCCTCTTGTCTCAGCCTCTCAAGTACTGGGATTTATAGGCCTGGACCACCCCACCCTGTGTATACAGACAAACTATATATATTTCAAAATATTAACAGATGTTTCCAAGTTGTTCTCTAAATCATTGTAACAATGTATAGCATCACTAATAATGCATGAGAGTGCACATTTCATCCTTGTCAGCCCATTATTATGACTCACTTTAATCTTTGCCAATCTGAAAATGGGATTTAAGAATTCCTTTACTTTCTATTTCTTTAATAGTGAGGTTGAGCATCTTTTCATACCTTCATGATTATTGTATCCTTCTATGACTTTCCTGTTCATATCCTTTCCCCATTTGGAAAATAAAATAATTGGATTTGTTATTATTTTCTTATTGACGGTGAGAGTTCAAGATTACATAGGACATTAGCTTTTTCCTAGCATGGCACTTGAATGCAAAGGGCACTTACTATTCCATTTAAATTCTTCCCGCAGCTACTCAGTGAGGCCCTCCGCAACTTTATGAGACCCTGTTTCAAAATAAAGGATAAAAAAAATAGGGCCGGGGGTGTAGCTAGGAGGTAGAACGCCCCTGGGTTCAATCCCCGGTACCTCAAAAAAAAAAATCTTAAATACTGCTGTGAAAATCCCTTCAATTATAGAGCCAGTGATTCTGCATATAGCTTACTAATAACAATAAATGGATATATTTAACACAGTTAAAATTAGAGAAATGTGCACTGGTCAAAATTAATTAATTAATTAATTAATTTCTTCATTTTTATTTTTTAAATGTGGTACTGGGGACTGAACCCAGGGACATTCTACCTCTGAGCTGTACCCCCAGCCCTATTT
>PVJS01013029.1:16670-42961 GCA_004027185.1 Glis glis
TCTCTCTCTCTCTCTCTCTCTCTCTCTCTCTCTACTTAGCGAGGCCCTCCACAACTTTGTGAGACCCGGTTTCAAAATAAAGTATAAAAAATAGGGCCGGGGGTGTAGCGCAGAGGTAGAATGCCCCTGGGTTCAATCCCCGGTACCGCAAAAAAAAAAAAAAAAAGAAACTCCAACCCCATTCTACTTTCTTTCTCTCTGGATTTGACTACATGAGGTACTTTGTAATAGTGGAATCCTATTATTTTGCCCCCCCCATCTGGACTATTTCTCTCAGCATAATGTCCTCAAGGTTCATCCATGTTGTAGCAGATGTCAGAATTTCCTTTCTTTTTAAGGCTGAATAATATTTCATTATAGTATTGTACCAGTTTATTCATCCATCAGTGGACATTTGGGTTATTGTGAATAGTGCTGCTATGAACTATAATCCTAATTCTTTACCTTAATTCTCAATTAATTTAATTATTTACCTTGTCTGTGCTTTTTCTCTTTCCTTTTCCCCAGATCCAGACTTTTCAAGGATTCTTCTTAAAATCTATTTGTCTTATTTTTCTACATTAGTAGTATCAGATTATGTCTTTATTAATCTCCACTTTTCATTTTCTTTTGACTAATTTAGCTTTTCATTAATTTCTTGTGCTCCATTCTTTTTAGTTTAATAACACACACATTTGCAGCAATTTCCACCCCTGGAGTGCAGCGATGACTATAGTCCATATGTTTCACTGCGGGAAGACAGCTTAGATTTTTCCCTCCTTTAATTTTTCTTTCATTCAAGTATTGTTTCAAATTTTATTTCTTATTAGTTATCTTGAACAGTGCCAGTTGATGAACACATTGCCACTCACACCTGTCAGCCATAATTAGTAAGAATTTGTCAGATGGTCTTACCCACACGCAATTCCATCATGGGACCAGAAGAGTACCGTGACTTGCCAAAACAGATGACGTATTTCATCTACCAAATCTGTCCCACACTGAGAGATGTCAAAATGGCCAACTACAATTGCACTTTGCTGATGCGTTCTTTGCATTTGAAACAGTTTTTGTTTTATGAATTCACTTGCTATGCTATTCTGGTACTGCAGGTATTAGCCTACTTGTCTGGAAGGAGAGAGTGTTGAAAAGAGTAACTTCATGCCTTGTGCCTCTTATCGCTGCTTCACAGTCCCACGATCATGCTGCATGGTTCTAGCCTTAAACGCCATCCTGACTGATACTAGGATTTCAGCCTCTACTCTCGTTTTGTTTGTATTTACCCTGGTATCTCTTTTTCACACCTTCATGTTCAAGCTTTCTTTTGAATTAAATGTGTCTCTTAAAAAAACAGCTCATAGCCGGGCATGGTAGTGCATGCTTGTAATCCCAGTACTTGGGAGGCTGAGACCGGAGGATCTGGGTTCGCCGACAGCCTCAGCTACTTAGGGAGGCCCTAGGCAACTTAGTGAGACCCAGTTTCAAAATAAAGAGTAAAAACTAGGGCTGGGGGTAGAGCTTGGAGGCAAAATGCCCCTCAGTTCAATCCCCAGTACCACAAAAAAAGAAAGAAAAACAACTCATAGAAATATTTTTTAAATTAGGATATGTATTTATCTATTTATTTATATATTTTGTGGCACTGGAGATTGATCCCAGGGGCATTCTACCTCTGAGCTACACCCCCAGCCCTATTTTATTTTTTGTTTTGAAACAGTCTCGCTAAGTTGCTGAATGCCTTGCTGAGTTGCTGGGGCTGGCCATGAATCTGTGATCCTCCTGTCTCGGCCTCCCAAGTACTGGATTACAGACATGTGCCACGCCCGGCCAATCTGTATTTATTTTTAAAGAAAGAATTCATTAAAATGAAACTTAATGCAAGAACGGAGTATTAAATTTTATTCTTTCCATCTGTTTTTGTTTGTTACTCATTGACTGTAAGTGTATTTTCTTTTTTCCCTCTTACTTATATTCATATGTTTAACCAAATAACTATTGATTCCATTCTTTATGCCCGTTTAGTTGGAATGTATGCTATATTTTCCATTCCATTATTGATTACCTTTTCCTTACTAGCTTTTATTGCGTATGCATATGACTCTACAATTAAGCCTGAAATTTTAAACGTATTAAAAATGTTGGTACTGTATTTGTAGGTCATGGAAAAACACTACTCATAGATTGTTGCGTGCTCAATGTTTAGCAAGCACTCACTGCATGCCAGAGGCTGCTCGGGGAGGTGCTGGAGAGAAAGGGAGGCATAAATTTGTCTCACTGTATGAGGCCTTGAAAGGCAAACAAAGGAAATGGTAGAAATAACAGGGCAGCTTAAAAAATAAAAATTAAAAAGTTGTAACTATCCAACAGAAGGGCTTCTTTGGTCATGGGCCTCCAACCCCTGAACATAATCAGGGCTGAGAGATGACAGTGAAGTGTGAAAGGAGAAGAATTCTTCCCGGGAAGGAAATTGAGACTGAATGACCTTTGCCGTCCCTTCCTGTCCTGATTTGGTGACTCCAGGAAATGCGCTGATCTGGTACTGTAACCTAGTGGCCACAGAATACCTTTTTGTGGATTTTAGATGCTGATACAGAAAGGCCTGTCTGCTCCATATGAGTGTGCATGGTATGACTACAACCCAGCCAAGGCTCTGCCCAACTAGAGTCCTCTGCGTCCAGGTTCTGGCTCTGGTCATTCCCCTGCACTGGGCTGTGAGCCTGGCACATGGCTCATCTCACTTTACTCTAGGTCCACCAATAGAGAAGCTAACTCTTCTTAGAGTCGTTATTAACATGTATCTAATGTTCAATTTCTTTCAGCAACGTTTCACACATATGTTTTTATTTTCTGTTTAGACTTGAACTACTCTGTGGTAGTTTTGTTCCCATCTTTCATTGCAGAGCCAAATGCTTGAAAGAGAATGTGAAATGGCTATACATCCAGCCTCCATAGAGGTTTGGTATAGACTGGCTCATGAGCCAGTCAGCATTTGTAAAACCCTTCCAGACTTGCCTTGTGGTATTTCTTGCAAGGAAATTGTTTGATATGATTAGCAAAAAGGAAGCCTTCTTAGAGTTATATGTGTGTGTGTGTGTGTGCGTGTTTGTATGTGTGCAGTGTGCATGCGTGTATGTGTGTGTGTGTGTGTGTGTTTTCAGTTTGGCTTAGTTTTGTTTTTTTGTTTTCAGTTTCAAGATATTTACAAAGCAGTCTTTATTTTATTTTGCAATGCTGTGGCTTAAACCGGGGCCTCATGCATACTAGGCAAATGCTCTACCACCGAGCTACATCTCCTGCTTTGCACTGCCCATAAAAATGCAAAATAAAAATTTCCTGACATTCTGTACAAGCTTGTAAAAGAAATGTCGCAGCCACACAAACAGCCTGCAACTCCATTCCACAATTACAGTCTGCAATAACTCTGAAAGCCAAGGGCCAAGAAAGGATTAGGAGCTGATCTTCAACGGTCTGACACTTCGGCAGTGGAAACACAGTCGCCCAAGTGCCAACTTTCAAAATCCCAGCCCGGCTCAAGCCAGAGTGAGCACATTGAAGGGAAAACAGATTTTAGTGACCATATGTGCAATTATTATTCATCCCCATGATGATTGAATAAAGAAGCATGTTGGCCTGTCCGGATCCCAGTGTGCTGAAGCAGGGCAGGCTGATTACACTGAACCATGCAAATGCTCATCCCAGCTGCCCCAGAATGCAGACCCAAAGCTGGCCTGAAAAGAGGGGGACTATTGGAGGCCTTGAGCCAGGATCACAGGTAAACACGTGTCATCCAAACATGTGGCCCCAGTGGGGACACATGGCCATTTCCTTGGAGAGTGTGACCTCAACTCACTTCCTCATTACCCTCCAATTGAATGAAGCTCCTGGCAGCTCTCTGACCACAGTCCACCCTGTCTCCCTGACCTTGCACCCTGCTCCTCTATGATGCGATTCCATGCAACCTTCGTCTCCTGGTTCTTCTGCTAAGGCAGGAACCAGGTGGAGGAGTCTCATTGGTCTCATACCAAGTGTTCATACTAATAACATGAACCAATGAGCCAGATTAAGGGAGTTATGGCTACTGCCAATTACCAAATCTGGATGGCCATCGGCTTTCCCCTGCTTTTCTCTGTCTAATCTTGTTTTAAAAATGAATAAAAGCCAGGCATGGTGACGCATGCTTGTAATCCCAGTACTTGGGAGGCTGACACAGGAGGATCGCAGGTTCACGGCCAGCCTCAGCAACTTAGTGAGGCCCTCTGTAACTTCGTGAGACCATGTTTCATAATGAAGAATAAAAAATAGGACTGGGGTGTAGCTCGGAGGTACAATGCCCCTGGGTTCAATCCCCAGTACCCCCCAAAAATTAAAAAAAAATATGAATAAAGCCCTATAATTCCTATTCTCATTGCTCTTCATTCCTGATAACCTTACCATATCCCCATTTTGCCCCGATCTCTACTGGCATCTTCAAGCATGTCATATGACCACTAAAACATCCCTAACTCTGGTCCTATCCATCCACACTTCAAAGTGGATCATGGTCAAGAACTGCCTTCAATAACGATCACTGCAGTGTGTTCACATGAAAATGACACACTGTCCAAATTTTTAAAATCCAAAACCCATGATTTGAAGGAAGAAAAACAAGGCATATGAAGCAGCAAATTCACACCCCAACTACTTTCCCTCAAAGGTATTTGCTTACAATTCTATAAGCATAGACCCCTGTGGCACAGCCACCAGAAATATCTTTGGTTTCACACCATCATTTACTCCCCACAGCTGACGTGACTCAATCATGCACTGGTTCATTCAGTCACCCAATCAGCAAATGTTTGCTGAGCCTGTACTATGTCCCAAGCACTGTTCTGAGGAAGTGGAGACACCACAATGGAGAGTAGGCGCAGCTGCCTGGATGCACCACCTCTGGCCCCAGCGAGGCTCCCAAATCAGTGAATCGCCAATAGGAATCATTTTCAATCACATTCAATTTTCTCAGTACCACCCTTGAGTAAGAAGGGCATGTCCCCAAGGGGGAAGTTGTGAAAGATACTCCTTGGAGGGCAGCTGGCAGGTGGCTGCAGGGAGCCACAACTTGACACAAAAAGCTTCCGGACAGCATCATCCTCCCTGTGGGTCTAGTGCCACTCTGTGCAGGCATAGATTCAGAGAGCTGCCCTCCACCTGAAACTCATGGCTTCATCCAGAATTTCCATGCGCTCTGTCTTGTTCTGTTTCTATTACTAGAATATCACAGACTGGGTAATTTATAAAGAATAAAGGGTTATTAGTCTCAAGGCTGGGAATTTCAAGATCAAGCAGTCACTGTTGGTGAGTCCTTCTTGCTGCAGGGCCTGTGGGATGGAGGACCACTCGCTGCAGGTCCTGGGGTGGCCTGGACATCACAGGGTGAGATGGGTATCCTAGCTCAAGTCTCGCCTCCTCTTCTCCCAGAGCCACAGCCCCACTGGATTAGGGCCCCACCCTCATGGCCTCGTTTAACCTTTTTTCTTCACCTTCCCAAGGCCTCACCTGCAAATCCTACAGTCAGATCTAGTTTCTACCCTCATAATAACGTCACTACAGGGATGAAATTTCAACATGAGTTTTGGTGGGGACATCCAAACCAGAGCAGACTCCAACATTTTTCCTTTCTCTAAATATTTTAACACAACTAATCAAAACAAAGCTGCCTTTCGCTGGTGCAGGGTTTTTCTATGATGAAGAGTTTGGCGGCTTTTGTCACAGTAGTTCTATTAAAGCCACATGGCGAAGGCACATCCATGACTCATGTTGTAAACATTCCTCCCGTCCCTCAAATTTGTTTTGGTAAACAATTTTTAATTCTCCATGGTAATGGGTGAGTCGGGGTGCAAAAGACTGTGAATCAGAGCCGTTCACCAATAATGTTTCCTGGTATTCCTTACACACCTCTGGGACTGTTGGGGTTACTTCCTCTTCTCTCTGTCCCTTCTTGTCCCTATGCAGATAGACAGTAACAAGCCATGAAGGACCCAGGTACAGTTGACAGAATGGAGTGAGAGGCCTTGATGCTCCTTCAAGGATTAAGCCGAGTGTCTGGTATCTGATGTTGTAGGATTGAAAGAGGAAGACCATTACATTCTCAAGGAGGTGTGCTGAACCACAGCCCACAACACCTCTTGTTCCTTTGGAAATTAGAAATGATAATTTTTTGCATGTGTGTGGTACTGGGGGTTGAATCCAGGGGCATTTTACCTCTGAGCTACACCTCCAACCCTTTTTATTTTAAAATAGGGTCTCACTAGGTTGCTGAGATTCTTGCTAAATTGCTGAGCCTGGTCTCGAACATGTGATTGTCCTGTCTCAGCCTCCCAAGAATTGGAATTACAGGGATGCACCACCATTCACATCTAGAAATGATACATTTTTAAGCAGATGGAAATACTAATTATGCTGACTTGATCATTACACTTTGTACACATATACAAATTATCACACTGTACCCTGTAAATATGACAATTATGTCCATTAAAATTTTTAAATCTAATGAAAAATCATTTAATAAGCATGAAACAACTTACTACTTTAACTCACATGGAGATGAACATGAACAGGAATATGGGTCTCAGTTGGCAAGACTTAATGTGGTCATTAGATGGTTGTTCATTCCAGTCCTAATTATATTGATAAAGGATCCTTATCTCATTTTCTGAAATTCTATCACATAGTCATCCCTAGCATCAATGTAGACTGGAAAAATGAATTTTTTGTGTGTGCTACTGGGGGTTAACCTCAGAGGCATTCTATCTCCATGTTATACCCCCAGCTATTTATTTATTTATATACATTTATTTATTTATTTATTTATTTATTTATTTATGCTAGATTGCTGAGAGTTTCACTAAGTTGCTGAGGCTGACCTCAAATCTGTGATCTTCCTGTCTTAGCTTCCCAAGTACTGGGATTATAGACATGTGCCACAATGCCTGGCTGGAAAAATAAATTTTTTAGCTGTATCCATCACCTACTCTGAGCACAGCTGGAATTCTATTGATAAGGGAGAGTAGAAATAGAGTGGAGAACTAGAGGTGTCTTACATATATACATAATTTCCATTGGATGTTCATAGACAGTATTTCTGTAGCTATCCATAATTATTAGGCAGGTATCTGATCACAGTGTCTGTTTCCACACGATATCAAACATGCAGCTCTATTAAATCCATCTGAAATACCATCCATTCAACAGATGTTTGGCATCTTGGAACCCTAGTCTCTACGTGCTAATCGTAATCCAACCATCCTTAAAACAATGGTGATACTCTGAGTTATTGAGTTACAATGACCTGCAAAGTTTACCCTACATGAGGGCCAACGATTTGCACCAAAACGTGGAATGAATGGATGGAATGACCTGTGAAAGAGAAGGAAATGATTTTGTTTATGAACCTTAAACAGAACTGCCTGAACTCGGTGCCAGCTCTGCAGTTTCGAGTAGACAGTCGATCTATTCACTGTTTTTGGAACCCCCGCGTCAGACCTATCTTCTCACCTCTTCACATTTTGGTATTCTAAATTGCCAAATCTTAAGGAAAAGAATCCCATCAGATCCATATGGAAGCTGACTGAAACTCCAACCTTCTCTGAGGATGAGGTTTGGCAGACAGTATTTCCTGTGCCTTTACAAAATAACTTTTTAAAAAAAAAATCTAGATTTATTTGAGGCCATAGAGTTCTGATTGCAGCTGAAGTTCACACAGCTGGCATTCATTTTCAGCTACTAAGTTAAACACCACCACTACCTGCTACCTTTCCTTCTGTGAAGAAATAAGTACATTGAGATGAAATGTCCAGGAGAAGGAAATCAACTTTTATTCAACCAGATCCTGTGCTAAACTCTGCATATTTGCAAAGTAAAATGATATCTTAGCTTGCTAATCCTCTAAGAAGAAAGTTTTTCCATGACAAGGTCAACCATGCTTTACAATCCTAAATCAAACCTGAGGAGTTAGGCTGTATAACCCAGCTGCACAGAACTTGTGTAGTATCTTTGTGATTAAAAGTAGTTAACATCACCCCAAATGGTTCGTGCTCAACCCCGTTCAGCTATTTCTGGGCCTTTCTGTCCTCACTCTCAGAGACTTTTGTGAGGCTCCTTCTCTAATTCCTTATACTGGAAAGAGATCCAAACTGGAAAGAGACTGTATGTTTCCCATTGACAGATTATAGTCCCACATATGGGATGCGTGTGGAGCATGTCTGCAGGGTATCTCAGTGTCAACTGAATTTTATATTTTAAACTATCTCGATTCACAACTGCAGGGTAAAGACTGTCTTATTATAAATTCTTGGCCATAAAGGCACATAGGTCAGAAAGTTTGACCAGCAAATTCTAAAAAAAATTTTTTCTAGGGACAGAAAATTCCTATGTAATATAATGTATTTCTGAGCATCCAAAAAAATGGAAAATTCTCCAATTTATTTTATGGGCCTTACAAATCCCTTATAACAAAACCAAACAAGAATAACTAAAAGGGAAGATTGCAAGTCACTTCACTCTGTCGATGAGGTGAGTTTACATGAATTGGCAATGGGACATGAGACATTTCATTTAATGATTAAGAAGTTGCAGAGGAATAAATATAAATAATGGTCCCAAGATGCGTGTGCGTGCGCTCGCACGCATGTGCACGCACACGCACACACACACACACACACACACACACACACACACACACACCTCAATAATCTAATTGTTCCATCTCAACATGGCAGATTTGTAGACAAAGCAACCTACTTACTTTCTCACCTCTTCACACCTTGGCATTCTAAATTGCCAAATCTTAATGAAGAGTCCCATCAGATCTAGATGGAAGCTGACTGAAAATCCAACCTTCTCTGAGGAGGTGGTCTGGTATGAATGGGGACTTTCACTTTTTACATCTCTATTGACTTAATTATATTGCCAGAAGTATGTCTTACTGTTGGAATTTAAAATAAAACAAAGCCGGGCGTGGTGGCACACGCTTGTAATCCCAGTACTTTGGGAGGCAAAGACCGGAGGATCCGGGTTTGCGGCCAGCCTCAGCTCTCTCTCTTTCTCTCTCTCTCTCTCTCTCTCTCTCTCCCCCTGTCTCTCTCTCTCTCTCTCTCTCTCTCTCTCTCTCTCTACCTAGTGAGGCCCTCTGCAACTTCGTGAGACCCGGTTTCAAAATAAAGTATAAAAAAAAAATAGGGCCGGGGGTGTAGCACGGAGGTAGAATGCCCCTGGGTTCAATCCCCGGTACCGCAAAAAAATAAAATAAAATAAAATAAAATAAAACAATAAAAATGGCTATAATGAGAATTTCAGGTTGGTGAAAACGGTGGTGTTCTTGGAAATTGTGCCTACGATGTTGCATTGGTCTTCACCTCACCCTGAACAGGTGCAATACTCAGCTTCACATTACTGCAACAAAATGCCTGAGGCAATTAACTTACCAAGAGAAAAGGTTTCTTAGCTTATGGGTGTGGAGGCTGGAAGCCAGGGCACTTGCAGCAGCTCAGTTCTGGTGAGGATGGGGGAGGTAATGGTGGGGAGCCAATGACAGAGCAAAAGGCTCAGGCCTCCAGCTGGAGCAGAGAGAGGACATGGGTCCCACACACCCTTCCAAGAACATGCTCCAAGTGACTTAAGGACCACTCCAGCCCTGCCTCCTAAAGGTGCACAGCACCTCCTAATGCCACCACCCTGGGTACTTCTGGGTGACACTCATTCAAACCACAGCAATAGGCTAACAGAAGGTTGTTGTGCCAAGTACACATTCCAGTGCTACTTGGGGAAAGACACTTTCCACCTTCAGAAGGAAAACCAATCAGCCTCATTGCCTTAAAATTCAACCACTTCTCATTTCTGTAAGCAATAAAAAAATAGCACTTTCTCAGACCTTAATAGAAAAAACTACTGAATAGGCTCCCTGCTTGAGAAACATGGAAAGTTTCCCAGAGACCTAATCTTGACATAGACTCAGCGGTCTTCCCTTAGGGAGGTTAGCTTTCCTCCACCCGCCCCAACCCATTGGAAAGGAAGGTCCCACCTTCTACTGAGTTGCCTCTCCTGGTCCTTTGTCCTCAACTTCAAGTGTGTCCTCAAATGCTCCCTGTTACCTAGATGGCAGATATAAAGCCATACCAAAATATCTGGGAGCCCCAGGGAGCCCAATACTTTGCCATCCTTCAGAAATAATATTTGTTAGGTATTTATTTTGCATATGTTTATTTAGTATCTGAGCATTGCAGAGGAAAGGTGGAGATGTCTGGTCGGCTGGCTACCAACAAGCTCTTCTCTATCATTCTGAGTTGTTCAATTCTGACTTCAAATTTGCACAGACAACAGAGCAAAACAGAAGCCCTCCAGTAATTAAGGCTGCTCTCCTGATAAGACAAACCAACTCCCATCTGAAGAGTCAGCCCCCAGATCTGCGTTGCTCATGAGTGTAGCAATTCCAACCACAGCCACTGCTCTCCCCAGATGACCCCCAGTAGACAGTGTGCTCTATCTCAGTCACATATTCCACACCTGTGTCTGTTCTCCATTGCTACATAACAAATGACCACAAACTCAGAATTAAAACAATGTACATTTGTTACCTAATAGTTTTCAGTGGGTTGGAAATCCAGACACAGTCTTACTGGATTCTGTGCTTCAGGGGATCATAGGGTGGCAATCCCTAGCCAGGGCTGGAGGCTCAGAGGCTCAACAGGGAGACATCCACCTTCAAGTTCCCTGAGGTTGGGAGCCAAGTCATCTACAGCTATAGGACCAAGGACCCTGTTTCCTTGCTAGCTTTCAGCTGTGAGTCTCTCACATGTCCCTGTGAGTCTTTCACATGTCCCTAAATCTACATGCAGCTCAGCATGCACTTGGGGCCTCCGTGGGCCTCCCCACAACATGACAGCTTTCTTATTCAAGGCCAGCAATGGAGAAAGAGTCTGTCTCCTATACAGTCTTCCCTCCATGTCTGCAAAGAATTGGTTCCAAGACACTGTGGAGACTCCAACATCCATGGATATTCAAGATCATTATATAAAGTGGCATGGTATTTGCTTCCAGCCTACATGCATCCTCCTCTACACTTAAATAATCTTGAGATTACTTATAATACCTAATATGAGTACTATGCAATTAGATATTATACTGAATTGTTTAGGAAATAATAACAAGAGAAAGCCTGTACATGTTCAGTATGGAAGCAATTTTTGGCTGATATTTTCAATCCTCAGTTGGTTAAATCCACAGATACGGAACCCAAGGACGCAGAGGCTAACTGTATATGTATATGCACGCAGAGTGTAACGACAGGAAGGACATGTTGATGGTTTTGCCATATTCCATTGGACAGAAGTGGTTACAGGTCATACCCACATAAGGGAGGTGACTGGAATGTGGGAGTCACCCATAGTGCCCATCTGCCACAGTGACATGGCTTTACTCCTATTGATCAGTGCCCCCAGAACTCTTATTCCTAATCTAGCTCTGGAAGGTTGAAGAAAGTCGGGAGAAAAGTATTCTCTCTCTCTAAATTCATGACTACTTCTTTCATTCCTTGGAAGATTAATGTGTTCACTTAAAAATGAGAATGGATTTTCAACTCGAACATAACTTAAGTGCGTTAGTAGAGACATGAGTATGAGTGTTATTTCTTGACCTTTGCTTCTGGGCAGTTACTGTTAATATTTATCTAAAAGTCTACCGGGCTCTGGTTTTCTCTGTTTCCATTGAAGGGTGAAACTCATACTCATTCATCGCAGTGAATTTGATACTGTTGTAAGCAGAACCTCTGGAAGTGCAGTGCCGTGTGGTAAGCCATCCATTAGATCTTAATTTACTCACAATCGCAGGCTGCTAAGTATCATGCTTCAATTTAAAGAAACGATGGCTACAGAAAGTAATCCCCAGAGCGATCCCTGGGGGAATGAGTAAGAGTGCACCCTTGATTCTGGCACTTTCTCAAGAGAAGAAAGTTTTTAAATGAGGAGGCAAGATGACTAATGTTTCCATGAGTAAAAAGATCATTTATTTCCATAGAAATAAAAAGCCACTTGGCTCTCAACAAAGATCAAGAGATTGAAATTGAAGAAAACAAAATGGATAAACATGGAAGAGGGTATCTGGGGTCAAAGAAGAATAAATCTATTCCCCCAAGTGCAAAGACAAATGCCCTCAATAGGAACATGACACCTTAAAGTGCAAATCTTATACCTTGAAGGAGTCAACGCTCAGCAGAAGAGCTGAGGACCTACCAGCTCAGCCAGGGAGACCTCGGTTGCACCATTTTTAATTTTTTTGGAGCAGCCGCCTAAAGTGAGAAGTGGCACTGTCCCCTTCTCTTGCTGTGGCATCATCCCTCTTATTTTATGTGCATATCACCCAGGGCTGTGCATGCTATTGACCTTCCTGAGTTGACTGCCCCCGACTACCACAGCAAGCCCCCACCTCTCCCGGGGTCAGAGGGTCTGGGGTGGTTCTGACGGGAGCGTTGTCCACTTCCATAGTGGTTGGAATTTCTTGAAGGATGAGAGAACCCCCTCCAAGTGTCTATATAGTCCATGCATACTTCTTCAGTGATTTCAGCTGGAAGATGAGAGACTGGGCGATTAAAGATTAGGCCCAATCACCATCATCAACTGAATGCTGCAGATCCTTCTCACCTGCACACTGATTTTTAACTATTTATTCTTGCGTGACGGAAGGAAAGAGCTAACTTTGACTGCTATTTGCCCAGAAATCACTTTGAAGATCCCTATTGAGTGCCCCCACTTTTCATAGCATGCTCCACGCAGGGTGTTAGAGATCAAGGCGCTGCAGGGTAAAGCGTGTGGGGAGGCCCCAGACAGCAGAGGGCTCTGCTCTGAGCAATCTCAGATAGTATGTGTTGAAGGGCAGGCAGGAACATCCACCTACACTCACCTCCACACCAGGTATGCCCTGTGGTTTTGCCTAGAATCTTGCCTGGTGCTATTACCAGCCAAGCTAAGTGAGCCCTTCTAGTAAGGGAGGCAAGGTGCCTGTCTATACTGGCAGAAGATGGCTTAGGAAAATGACCCTGTGTGGGATGCACACTTACAAGTAGGGCAGGATCTCCAGAAAGGCCACCTGCACTTTTGCTTTGTCTCGGGGTAGCAGGAGTGGCTCCAGCCTCAGCTCTTGCAGTTCTGTTTTAGGATCCCAAGGATTGCCTAGCGCTGGTCCAGTCTCCACCAGCCTACAGTAGAGGATCATCTCAGGTGGGTCAAGACTCCTGCCAAAGGAATGACAGGGTTGACCCTTTTACAACAGTCATATTAGTTACAAATTGAAAAAGCATTAGGAGACGAAGGAAAAACTAGAACTATAATTAGAGTGAATGACTTAAGGGACCAATTTTAGTTTATGAGAACAAGAAGACAAAGTAGACAAAAATAACAAAAAAAAAGGGTTCAAAGAATTTAAACAATACAGTTACTAAAGTGGAATTAATGGGCGTAGATGAAAGACTGCATTTTTTAAGCAGACAACACACTTTTATTCCAGGATGGGGGGGTTAAAGATTTTGTTTAGATCAAAAAATAAATTTGAATACATTTCAGAAACAAACAATAATAGAAGTTGTATTCTTTGATGAAAAGAAATAAGGGGATGCTGTTAGTAAAAAATAGACAAAAATAATCATTTGCAAATGGAAAAAATCTATTTAAAAGGTATTGTTATTTTTATTTTGGATTTCTGGGTAACTATGTATGTAAGTGGATGTAAGACAAACCACTGTTTTAATAGCAGTGGTTTAGAACTTTTAGGACAAGCTAATAAATTAATATTATTGCCGGGCGTGGTGGCGCACGCTTGTAATCCCAGTACTTTGGGAGGCGGATACCGGAGGATCCGGGTTCGCGGCCAGCCTCAGCTCTCTCTCTCTCTCCCTGTCTCTCTCTCTCTCTCTCTCTCTCTCTTTCTCTCTACTTAGTGAGGCCCTCCGCAACTTCGTGAGACCCGGTTTCAAAATAAAAAAAAAGTATAAAAAAGAGGGCTGGGGGTGTAGCGCAGAGGTAGAACCCCCCTGGGGGTTTTAGGACAAGCTAATTAATTAATATTATTATTGGATTTTATGTAGATTTGGGTCAAAAATTGATGTTAAATACATTTTAGTTTAAAATAGCATTTGATGAAAACTAGCATTTTGATTTGTTTTCTGTTCTTTTAGTTGTGAAATACATATAACAAAATTTGTTAACTTATCCATTTTTATGCTTTTATTGGTACATTGTAATTATACATCATAGTGAGATTCAAAGTGATACAAACTTACATGCACGTAGGACCTGGTGTATTTCCATCCCACTCCGATCCCTCCTCCCTCCCTGTACATGTTAGTAAAATTGGTAGTGATACCTTTATATATGGATATAACATTATTTGAACTGTTTCCTTCCTTAATCCTCCTTTTTCCCTTCCCCCCTTCTGATCGCCTTCCACTATTCTACGGGTCTCCCTCATTTATCTAAAGTCCCTTTTGCTTCCTATTTTCTCACTAAATTACCCGTTTTTAAGTATGCAATTCAGTAGTGCTAAATACATCCACAGCGTTGCACAAACTACCTTCCTTCCTTCCAGCCCTTGGCAATGAGCCTTGTGCTTTCTGTCTCTATGAATTTGCCTATTCTAAACCTAAGTGGAATCATATATTATTTGTCTTTTTCTTTCTTTCTTTTGTAGTACTGGGGATTGAACCTGTGGCATTCTACCTCCAAACTACACCCGTAGCACTTTTTATTTTTTTGTTTTGAAACGAGGTCTCACTAGGTTGCTGAGGTTGGCCTTGAAACTGCAATCCTCCTGTCTCGGCCTCCCAAGTTCAGGGATTACAGGCATTCACCACCACACCTGGCCAGTATTTGTCTTCTTGGGACTGACTTGCTTACTTAACATAATGTCCTCTAGCTTCATCCATGTGATGTTAAATCCATTTTATGAATGTCTTGCAGTGACTATTTTCCTCATATTATCAATTATTATATATTTATCAATAGATTTTCTAATAATCTGACTTCTATTTGTAGATTAATTTGTAGATTAATTGCCTATTTGTAGATTAATTGCTTGTTCACAATATTCTTTTAGTGTGTTCTTGGATTCCATACAATTATACATTAGGAATTTACTGATCTTTGTTGGGAATTGGTACGGAGGTTATGTTTGCTCCATAACTGAGCAGATGTCCATATTTTTCATATTCTGGAGTAGTTAATTCTATTTATATAATCTCTTCCTTGGACATGTGTTACCCTTTTCCTGATTCGTTTATTTTTAATTTCATCTCCATCAATTACTTCTTTGTCTTTCCTCGTGGTTGTTTTGATGTGCTTCTGCTTTTCTAGAGTTTATTTTCTTTGTATCTTGGTCAACAGTGAAGGCATTTGGAGTTGTTTTTTATGATTGTAGATCTGGCATTCTTTCATGAGTTTCATATGCAATGTTCTCATTTACATAATTGTTTATTAATGTATATTTTATTTCCTCCTTAATGTATCACAACTCCTTGATTTTAAGAGGCCCATTTTCTCATGTTTTAACATCTTCAAAATTGGGTCTATGAATTAAATATAAAAGACCCAGAGCAAATAGGAACAAATAAATTAACATCTGTTCAACTTAACTAGTGAATATATGTAATCTACTTATATAATTCTTTGCACAGGTATGTGTATTCAAAATATGCTCTAATTAAAATAATTTTAAAGCCGGGCATGGTGGTACACACTTGTAATCCCAGTACTTGGGAGGCTGAGACAGGAGGATCACAGGTTCAAAACCAGCCTCAGCAACTTAGTGAGGCTCTCAGCAACTTAGTGAGACCCTGTTTCCAAATAAAAAATAAAATAGGTCTGGGTGTAGCCCGGAGGTAGAAGGCCCCTGGGTTCCATTCCCAGTACCACCAGAAAATGTAAAATAATTTTAGTATATGCTAAAAGAATAAGCTAATGTGAGGTATGGCAAGCAATGGGGAAGGAAGAAAAATTCTAATCTAATGTGTTCTTTCCACTGACAGAGAAACTGAGATCAATGCAGAGAAAGTATTGGCCATGGAGCTTGACTATTCTAAGTCATCACTTTAGAGCAAGCCGCACGGAGCTAAATGAATGGCTCCCCCAAGAGGAAGGCCAGGGCGGGCCAAGATGAGCCATGAGACCAGTGCCCTTCACAGAGGGGCCTGCACTCCCACTGCGGCCTTTAATAGGTACGAAATACAAAAATAGCTCCTCAGCAGGCCTCCCGTGCTGTCTGGAACACCCAGCACTCTTCATTTCCATGGCCTAAGATACTGGAAGATTCTGGGAGGTGAAAATCCTGGGAAAGTGAATGCCTTCACCTGGCATGGGCTTCATCACCTGGGACTGGATTTATTCACATTAGTGTAACTGAGGTCACCTGCTCACCGTTCAGGATCTTGACTAAAAAGGATGCAGAAGGGTTAAGGCTTCTGGGGGGCGACTGGTTGCATGGGGTCTGCTGCAGGACCAGTAGCTGGTGAGGGAGCCAGGTGAGAGCCACGCCCCCTTCCTGGCCCAGCCTTGAGAGGTCTGCAAGGCCTTGTCCTGTTTCTAAATCTATAAAAATCCCCTCTGGACCAAATGACAACTCCTTGACTTTTAAAATACCAGATCTAGAAGCATTAAATAGTAATTTATCACTCCCTGCCAAAGCGATATCTTAATGGGCCTGCCAATTTACTTTCTGGAGATTAATAATAAAACAAAAATATAAAGGATTAGGGATCAATATTTTACTTAGAATTCTAAGAGTTTTAATTTTTCAAGGCCTTGATTTTTTTTTTTTTTTTTTTTTTGCGGTACCGGGGATTGAACGCAAGGGCGTTCTACCTCTGCGCTACGCCCCCGGCCCTGTTTTTTATACTTTATTTTGAAACCGGGTCTCACAAAGTTGTGGAGGGCCTCACTAAGGAGAGAGAGAGAGAGAGAGAGAGAGATAGCGAGCTGAGGCTGGCCGCGAACCCGGATCCTCTGGTCTCTGCCTCCCAAAGTACTGGGATTACAAGCATGCGCCACCACACCCGGCCAAGGCCTTGATTTTAATTGCTTATTTTCAGCAGTAGAAATGAAAAGCAGCATAATCGGACATGTATATGTCAAAAATAACAAACTACTAAAACTATAAGCCAGTGAAAATTAGAAAGTAATCTAATGTAACTGCTGTTGGTGGGGGATACAGCAGAATTCTTTTATACAGGTAGAGAATCTGGTATGTAAAATAGTAAAGAGCAGCGCTGCACTGGCTGAAAGTATAGTTGGGGACATAGAGACAGCCTTTTTGTGCCCTGTATCAGTCAGTCAGCTTTTGCTGCAATAATGCTGTGTAACAGACAACCCCAAAGGTTTAGCAGTTTACAACCACACAAATGTATGTCTTGCTCACAGGCATGTGGGGTGGCTGCTGTGGCTCTGTTCTGGGTTGGAGCACAGGTTTCAGTCTGCTCCATGAACATCCTCATTGTAGGAATGGGCTGACGGGCATCTGCCGCCTAGGCTTGATGCCATCATGGCAGCAGTGCGTGAAGCTGAGCTGAAAGGCGAGATGCCCCTTCAAAACTACTCAGAACTGGAGCTCTGTCACTTCCACCAGGCAGAGTAAATCAGATAGCCATAGCCAGCATCAGCGGGGTAGAGAAGCCAATGCCTCCCACAGAAAGGGGGGCAACTAAAATCTTATCCACCACTGACCCCCTTCCCTTCCCCTCCTGTGGGCCTTCACACACCTCCACAGAACCCTAAGGTCCTGGATGTAGAGTTTGAAAATTGATGACCAAATCCAGCTCCCTTCCTGGACAGATGTGGAAGATGGTGCCAGGGTGTGTCCGGGCGAAGCTGCAGCATCTCAGTGAATTAGTGAGGTTCATAGGACCAGAATGCAGTGTTGCTAACTCGTCCAGGGCACCAAGTCCCAGAAGGCAGCACCCCTCTAGAGCAGATAAAGCTCCAGCTGACAGAATGGCTTTTGCATACTTATATCTTTGAGACTTTATGCAAAACCCATCATTCTAAGGAACACGGTGAACCTGTTAATTAATTTGTGCCTGGAACAGATTCAGTCCACTTAGACATACCCCTCTGATTTTGTCCATGTAAAAAGCACCTCTTTATTGCTACAGCTGAAATCATTGGACTTGGTCTAGGGGCCTCAAGACAGGGGACAGGGTGAGGGTTTGGGAGGAAACTGAGGGCTTCATTATTATACTTCTGGTTGATTTTTGTGTTGCATTTTCAAATTTATTTATTTTTTATTCTGGGGCATCTTCTGGTCAACATGAAAGAGTCATCATTTGGGCTGTCCTTTAAAAATGGTGTATAATTTCCAACAAACTCAGGAGGATCCAATGTAGAGAAAGAACAGCCAGTTAGGATGAGCTTCCTCAATCCTAAGCACTTCCTCTTAGAAACAGAGTACTGAAAGATCAGCTTTCCTTACAAATCCGTGAAGACTTCAGCACGGCCTTTGCCCCTTCTGTTGTTAAATAGCAGAGAGCAGCAATCCCAGACTTGCCTAATTGTTAGGAAATAAGCTTCAGTGTCTGGGGGAGAAACCTGGCTACCAACAGTTATTGTTCTTTGAAGCACCTAAGCCCACAGCCCCGGAGGGAGGGCGTCTTTCTGAGGATGCTGGCACTGGCGTATTCTTTCTTCTCTCGAGGCAGAGTTTCACCTCCATCCTGGGGGCCTGGTGTTTCCCTGACCTGAAGATCTCACATACAGTCAAGAGAAGAGCTCTGCAGAGTGGACATGTGTATCTCCCTTTGAGTGACCAGGAAAGAGGGAAGGGCAGGGAGAACACATGAGCACGCAGCCGAGGGTGTCAGCGGTCCCCCTGCTGCCTGGGGAGCAAGATGCACAGGAGAGAACCTCAACTCTTAGCAGGATGCTCTGAAAACCTCAGTGCCATCTACCTAACATGGCTCCAGAAGCAATCGAGTCTATGATCTGCCTAACCTCTATGAGTGCAAAACCAAACCTTAATGACCTGAATCAATACAACCCAGAAACATGCTCATTAGGCATTAGCCTGGGTGTATGTGAATCTTTCATGTCTCTGAAATTTCATCTGTCCCAGAACTGAACAAAATGCTTATTACTGAATGAAACACTGGCTTCGTTCCACAATTCATTTGAGAGCCCCCTTGCCTCTGGATGGTGCTTCCAATAGAAGATAGAAGAGTTACTATAACCCAAGGTACCTTTTCAGATTAATCTGTAGCTTTTTTTAATCTAAAAAGTTGATGGAAGAAATCACCTGGCATAACTTTAGGTTAATGAATAATTAAAAAATCAGCGAGACGAGGAGACTGGTGAGCTAGGCAGACTTTGGGCATGACTCCAGGATTCCCATCCTGGTGTACACACTAGACAGTTCTCTTCCTTCAAGGAAGGTGGGCTGTGAATGTGAACATGATGAATTTCCACTGTTGGGGAAATTATTGGAAAAGGTGAAAGAATTTCAGGTGTGATTAAGGTCCCTACTCAGTTGACTGATTTAAAATAGGTTGTCCTGGGTGGTCCTGACTTAATCGGGTGAGCGCTTAAATGAAATGGGAAATTCTGAGCAAGAGCGATTCTGTTGACGGTCCTGGAGGAGCCCCTGTCATGCTGCCAATAGGACGAAATGCCATCGAAGACTAGTACGCTCATATATCATGTTGAACCCTGGCACAGCAGGACACAGAAAAGTCTCCTTCTACAGTGAAGGACTTCAGACCTTGCCCACAAGGCACAGACCAAGCTGGAGCCCCAAAGGCCTCAGGACTCTCAGACGAGGTGCAGGGAGCCGTCACCACGCTCAGCCAGGATCACCCAGTCAGACCCTGACGGGCGGTTCGTGCGTGACCTTATTCCCCAAGTTTAAGGCAGAAATGGCCCAGGGACGGCCCAGGCGCCCCATGTAGTCCTGCAGAAGTGGACTGCGTGGCCCACGTGGTGCTTAAAATGAGATTTGTCGTCAATGTGTGTATTAAAGGATTTTATGCCCAAATTGGGATTGCTGGCTTTTCTTGAAGATTTGGAAGGAGGACAACATCAGGCCCATGGAGCCAGAGCAGCAGCGCCCCTTTCAAAACAGGACGGTCATCGTAGTCCCCACATCACTCTTGCCGCTGGGCTGCCTCGCCTTGCCCACGGGCTCTGAATGCCAGGTCCCCGAGAGTCCTGGTGAGGCGCCAGGGCAGCGCCCTGTGTCCAGGAGCTGAGAGTGAAGGGATGTTCAGAGGCCAGTAGGTCCACTTTGGTGCCCAGGCCCAGCCTCGGCGGCCCTGTCGGGGAGGCCGGGGCTGGGGGAGCGGGAGAGGGGCGCGGGGTGCCCGCCAGGCAGCTCCTGCCTTGGAGCAGGGACCGGGCCCAGAAGCGAGCCAGCCGGGCTGAGGCTGCGGGTGCCTCGCACCTGCCGCGGTTGGTTCCTGTCTGCCGCGCACACAGCGCGCTCCATCCTTCCAGCCTGGGAGCCTTAGCCAGGGCTCCGCGTCCGCCAGAATCGCCCAGGCCGCAGCCAGGCGCGGCGGGCGAGGAAGGGCGGCAGGAAGGCGGCGAGCGGGGTCTCCCCGCAGCCCCGCAGAGGCGGCCCGGCAAAGCCTTGGGGTGGGGGCCTCGCCCTATCCGCTGAGCTCTGGACGCCCGGTGTGCACAGGCTCCACCCTGCCTTTGTTTGGTCCCCGCAGCCCGTGCCTGAGCAGAGGCCATTGGCGCGGGAGGCAGAAAGAGCAGGGAGAGGTAAGGGGGGCGGGGGTGGGGGAGGAGGCCGGGGCTGCATGGTTGTCTCCAGAAACCTGTCCTAGAGCTCACAGGGATGGAGAGAGGAAGCCACCCCGGCCAGTTTCCATCCCTACCTTTGTCTGCTCGCTCAGGCGCCCTCACTTGGGCACCCTGAATATTTGGGAGGCAGATTAAAAGGTGTGAGTGGGCAGGTGTGCCAGCTTGTGGATCAGCGCCCGCCCTGGCTCTGTGCCCCCCCCAACACACCTGTGCTGCTGGTGCCATTAAGTTATCATCCCTTCTGTCTGTTGGCCCATGGCACTGCCCTCAGGTGTCAGGAACTCAGCCTGGGCTTAAACACAGGCACCCTGTCGTGTAGCCCATTTGGACCAGAGCCCAGACCCCCTCTGTCCAATAAAGGAGCGCCCCACTGCGGTGCGGGGCCATCCAGGGCACCTGGGCTCGCCTCTGAGCCTGGACTTCACCAGGTCCAGCACCGGCCTCTCTGCAGTCTTGTCCCAGCTTCACCTGAGTTCAGCTTCCAACCTGCTCCCAGGTCTTGGGAGCCTGTGCAGGCACAGAACCAAGCATGCCCTATCCTGAAGGGCCAGGGTGGATGTTTTAGCTTGGACCGTCAGCCTTCTGTTGGGTAAGAAAATGGGTCTGAAAGAAGGTTCACAGGGTGGTGCGCCATGCAGACGCCAGCGGTGGAAACTGGTAGCACTCTGCTTCCATGCTGGGACAGAACATGTGAGTTACACATTCTCCAGTGTATAGGCGGAGGTACTTGGCATCCGTCTGCATCTGGCTGCTGCCACCTCATGTCTGCTGGAGACCCGCTGATAGAAGATGTAACATTTGTCTTGGAGCTGCTCACCAAGCTTTGACCTTCAGATCCAGCAGTGGGGTGAGGCTCCTGGTGCCCCAGGTGCCAGGCAGCTTCCTGGATAGCTCTGTACAGCCTCCACCCTCCCCCAACCCTTTCCACTGGGGGATTCTCCCATTTCCAGGCTGGCCGGGGGTTCTGACTTTCCAGTGTACACAGCAAGGAATAATCAGCAGAGAAATGTGAAACACGTCCCTCCCTGACTGGGGAGCTGCAGATGCCCCAGCAGATCCAGGTATCCCCACCCCAGGGAACAATTCCCCTGCCCAGGGAACAAAGCCACAGTGTGGTGAAATTCCCTCCACACTGCTTCTCTCCTGATCCAAGACTCCCTTTGTTATGGCTGAATGGACGCGCAGAGCTCAAGCGAACCAATGGCTGAATGCCTTACACCCAAGGGGCAGAAATCCTTTGATAAAGCTGCTTTTACAAGACTCTCCAAATTGGGCTGTCCAAGCTGAAATAGCTCATTACAACAGACACAAAGCTCCACGCCGAGGCTGCAGTTCATTTCTTCAAAGAGCTCCCTTTTTTCCTGTTTCCTCCTTTAAAAAATATAGGTACAACAACAACAACAAAAAATTCTGTCTCCGGCATACACACTTTGTCTCTTCATTGAATCACACTTTGCCCTTTATTTATTTAATAAGTAATCTGATTGATTTCTATTGATTAGAGGTAAAGACTCACTATGAGTGAAGTATTATCTGTGGGGGGAAAAATCCTCCTAACTCAATTGGTTAGTCCAGTTAAAAGCATCTTCCGGGGCCAGAGAGATTCCAAAGGAATGAATGGCAGGAAAAGCTCCAGTCAATATAACCATGTGACTTGTGACTTGCCACCTTGAATAGGGGCATGGGTGGAATAACTTTTTTTTCAGTGTTGAACAATAAGTTTATTATTTCACATTTTTAAAAGTCAGTTTCAAATGCTTAAAAAAATCTGCAAACAGAGAACCTGGAAAGGAATACAAATTCCTTCCTGGAAAACATGTATCCCTTCCTGCCCTCCCTCCACCCTCAAATAACATGAGCATGCAGCGATTTGCCAGCAGCCGCTCCAGGCATGAGGCACAACATCTGTTACTGAGACACTGGAGAGACAGCGGAAAGCAGGTTGGCTGCCTGCCCACCCCCAGACTCCAGATTTTTGCTGACAAGGCTGTCAATAAATGGGCAGATGGCATCAGCTCTGCCGGCAGGAGAGTTCAGTCAGCCCAGTGCGGGACATTATCTCAAATTCATGGTACACTGGGCTGAGCCCTCTCTTGGCCATTGGAGCCATTCCTTGATAGAGAAGGGAGAGCAGGACTGGGAACTGGTTTAATTAGATTAACTAAGCCTGGCGCAATTGGCAGGCAGAATAAGCTCAGTCCTTGTGACCCGGGGAGGGACAGGGTGGTGGCAGGGGTCTCATTCAGGCACTGTGTCTCATCTACTCCTCCGGAGCTGTGAGTGTCTCAGAGAAGATAGCCTGACCCTAAATGGACACAGGCTCAGAAAGACCCACCTCATCTCCTTTGCAAGCAGGCACGCTCACTGTCTTTTAAGAACCATATGTGAATATGCAAATATGCTGGCAGCAGAGATGAGCAGCAGTGTGGCTCTGTGTCC
The DNA here is from genome assembly GCA_004027185.1 of Glis glis. Lineage (NCBI taxonomy): Eukaryota > Metazoa > Chordata > Mammalia > Rodentia > Gliridae > Glis > Glis glis. The sequence goes on from PVJS01013029.1 coordinate 39,896, forward strand.
TGTCTACACTGGCAGAGCCTCACAACCCTCAGAAACGTCCTCTGGTGGTGACACGGCGACAACACCCTTGCCTCTCTGGAAGAATGGCTAAAGCCAAGTGGGAGTTTAGGATTGCACTGTCATCTCAAAAGCCCCGGGCTAAGACAGCTCTGCAGCATGATCTGAAGCCAGTCATTTAATCGACTGGCCCCATTTCCCCATCCACACACTCACTCAGCTGTTGGAAGGCAGAAATGCGATAATTCCACACATCTGCGTTGCATTTTAGAGTTAGTGCTTTCACATATTTTAAGACAGTGGTTCTCCCCTGGGGTGCCCTCCAAAGGACATTTGGCAACACCTGGGGACATCCTAGTGTCCAGAGGGTAGAGGCCAGGGATTCTGCGAAACATCATCCATTGCACAGGACGAACCCACAACACAGGATGGTTCAGCCCAGAATATCAATAGTGCGAGATCAAGAAACCCTGCATTAAGGATGACAGGAGGGAAAGTTTCTCACACACCTTGAAAATAAGACCAAAGAAAGAGGGTCTGGCAGGGTGTGGAGAGAGAAACCTCGGTATTTGTTCTCAGTGTCTCCAGGATGCTCACTTCAACATCACTGTGCTGAATGTTATCTGCTAGTTTTAACCCTGCATAAACCACCAGTTCCCCCAATTTCTTCTAGCTGTTCTTGTTAATTAGATTTAAATAATGAAATACCACGTCCATAGAAAGCTTTTTAACCTAGTTGGTCATTATTAAGAGAGACTGTGTGTCTCCCCAATAACTAGGCCTATAAAGAGTTGGGTAGAAGCATGGTTTAGAACCAGCCATTGGAATTTGAGATGTGACCAGGATTGGAGAGGTGAAAAGGAATTAAGATGGTTTCAGAATTTATGGGGTTAGGGGCTTGGGATTTAACTACAGACGTGGTCACTTTTCCGTTTCTTTTCTTTGGTTTGAGTGGCTTTGGACAGGCAGGAGGAGGGATAACTCACTCTCGGGTATGAAGGTGAAGGTGTAGCTGCCCGTATTTAGTTATCAATCAGTTAAACCTGCCTCTTTCTTATTAATGTTATAGGCTGAAATGTGTCCCCACCATACACATTCCCATGTTGAAATCCTAACTCCTAGCACCCAGAATCAGGTAGATGTAATTAGTCACATTGGAGTAGGTTGAGCTTCTAATCCAGTAAGATTGGTGCCCTTGTAGACTGGAGAAATTTGGACACAGACCTGCACACAGAACACCAGAGAGACATGAAAGCAAAGCTCAGGGTCATGGATCAACAAGCCCAGGAAGGCCAAAGACTGCCAGCAACCCAGGGGCATTCTACCTCTGAGCTACACCCCCAGCCCTATTTTATTTTTTATTTTAAAACTGGGTCTCACTAAGTTGCTAAGGGCCTCACTAAGTTGCTGAGGCTGTGAATCTGAGATCTCAGCCTCCCAAATACTGAGATTACAGGCGTGCACCACCACACACAGCTCCAACCCTTGATTTCAGGCTTCTAACCTCCAGAACCGGGAGATGCTATGTTCTGTTGTTGAAGGCAACCAATTCCTGGTACTTGATTATGGTTATGGCAGCCCTAGCAAACCAGTAAAACATCGAGTGGCTAAGAATTCAGGTAATGGGAAAGCAGACAGAACATTCCTGCTAGTCATCCTCCTCCATCCTCCTCCTCCCTTCTCCCCTAGCCAACTACTTCTGAAGAGCATACTTACCTGCTCAGCCCAGGCAGCTGCAGCCTGCACCCCCACCGTATCCAGCAGGTAAAAGGAAGGAAGGCAGGAGGTGCATCAAGAGTTCTCATTTCATAGCCGGGCATGGTGGCACATGCCTATTATCCCAGTACTTGGGAGGTTGAGACAGGAAGAGAGCAGGTTCGCAGCCAGCATCAACAACTTAGTGAGACCCTGTTTCAAAATAAAAATATAAGATAGAGCTGGGGATATAGCTCTGAGGTAGAATGTCCCTGGGTTCAGTCCTCTGTAACACACACACACACACACACACACACACACACACACACAAACACACTTCTCATTTCATGCCCAGCATGGTGGTGCATGCCTGTAATCCCACTACTTGAGAGGCTGAGACAGGAGGATCACAGGTTTGAGGCTAGCCTCAGCAACTTAGTGAGACCCTGTTTCAAAAACTAAAAGGACTGGAGGTATATCTCAAAGGTAGACTCCTTTGAGTCTACCTACTGGGTTCCACCTTCAGTACCAAAACAAACAGAGAGAGTTCTCATCTCCTTAGCCCAGGCAAGGTTTCCAGGAATATCTGCTGCACAGCTGGGTGACAGACTCCTTCCTAGAAACACGAGGGGGCAGGATATAAGGGGTGCTTGCTTGGTTCCTCCAACTCCATATCTGGGCGACCTGGTGTTTCTACACCCCTAACAAGTAGGGCTGGGTTCACAGGTGTGTTCACCCCTGGATGCACATGAGGAGCATCTGGAAACTTCAAAAGCAAACAAAGCAATAGCTGGGGCCCTGACTCAGGTAGATTTCCTGAGAGGAGGCTCAGGCATCATCCCTGGGCTCAGGCTCAGCCTGGGTTGAGACCCGCTGGGCCATGGTCTCTGAGTAGTCTCTTTGCCTTTAGCCTCATTGCTTCTCAAGCTAATCTCTCTGCTAATACCATGACTGTTTTTATTTATTTATTTATTTATTTATTTATTTATTTATTTTAACATGCCTTTATTGGTGCATTGGAGTCTTACATTGCAATGAATATCTATTTGATGTTAATATACATGCACACAGCTCTTAGTGTCCCCTCTGCCTCCCCCCTCTCGTATGAAGTACTGAGAATGATGTTGGTATATTTTCACATGTACATATTGTTTATGATAGTAATTCCACTGATTTGTTTCTTTCTTGCCCTTCCCCTTCCCTTGTACCACTTCCCTTGCCCTGCTGAGGGTTCTCCGTTATCAACTGGAGTCCCTTGTGTGTCCCAACTACTCCCTAGGTTGCACATACTAATGAAAACATATGTCCCTTCTTTTTTTTGTGATTGACTGATCTCACTTAACATAATGTTCTCCAGATCCTTCCACTTTCTTT
>PVJS01013030.1:0-42759 GCA_004027185.1 Glis glis
AAAAAAAAAAAAAAAAAAAAAAAAAGAGGAGGGCAAAACTTACCTGGAAACTTCGTGTATGGAACTGCCATATGACCCAGCTGTACCAGACCTGGGTATCTTCCCAAAGAAATTGAAGTCGGAATATTATTATTGATATATATTCATATGCATGTTTATAGCAACACACTTCACGATGTCCAAATTATGGAACCAACCTAGTTGTCCATCAACAGAGGAATGGATTAAAAACTGTGGCATATACACACAATGGAATTTTACTTAGCCATGAAGAACAAAATTATGTGATTTGCGGAAAAATAGAAGGAATTAGAAAATGCTACATGAAGTGAGATTAGCCATTCTCAGAAAGTGAAGGCTTATATGTTTTCTCTCATATGGGGAAGGGGAAGAGAAATTGAGAACCAAAGGGACTTCAGATAAATGAAGAGAGACCAGTAGAATAGTTGAAGGGGGTTTGGGAGAAAGGTGGAGAGGGGAAAGGAGAGACCAGATGAAGGGAAATTTCAAATAATCCTATGTACATATGTGAAGGCATCAATGCCAATTTCAGTATTATGAGCAGAGAGGTAGAGGGAGCGGGTAGGATTCAGTGGGAAACACACCGGGTTTTATGTGCATGTATGTTTCTATCACACTAAACTTGAGTATGATGTCTACTTGCAATGCACCAATAAAAGTCTATAATTTTTTTTCTGTATCCTAATATATCAGATGATAATTACCTCCAGGGAATAATGGCTGCTGCTTTAATTCCAGCTGTTGTATGTGACCCAGAGTATTTTTAGACTATTTTAATCCAAGCAAAGCCAAAGGATTCTGATAAAGTTTCAGTTTAACATGTCAATAGTGAACACAACTGGATATTTTGTTGAAGTGGTGAGAAGAGATTTTATTCAGGAACTAGTGACAGTGGGAGAAAGAGCTGAACTTCAATTCTGAAAGTGATTGGGTGTTTTAAAGGGAGAATAAGGATTAACAGCTGGGTAGAGTCAGGAAAGTGAAAAATTACAAAGGGTTGCTCAGAGAAAGTGTGCTGTGTCTCCTAGCTGACAGTTATCAAAGTTAGGATTCTAGCCTCCTATAGAGACTGGGAGACAGAGGACCTATCCTTCCTTCCTGATGATTACATTTAAAAGGAATGCCTCTCAGGTCCTAGAAAGAGACTCTTCTGAGTTGCAAGAAATATAGATTCACAGTTATAACCCTTTATCAGTCAGTGCTCCAAAAAAGAGAGGGCAGGGGCCTATCATCAGATGTTGTCTACAACAAATAGTAAATTCCCCTGGCAGCCTGGAGCTTTCTCAGGCATTTATTTTAATGAGGTACTGTGGTTATGCAAGGACATGGTTTTATGCTTCTAGAAGACACAGGAGGGGTGAGTCAGGTCTCTTGGTGCAAAGGTCTGGATGAAGTTGTTCTTTGTGGAGAGTTCTGAAATTCTCAAAGTTGATATAGTACAAGCTGACAAAGTGAGTTTAGGAAGACCATTGGTTATAAGTTATGTTACTGAGAAATCACTAACATTTACATAGGCCAATAAGATATATTTAAATCATTAAAAAATAACAAAATATGATTGCATACATTTAAGACAAGCTAAATCACTTTGGGATATTCCATGCACATTCAATCCAATGACTCAATTTTGGAAATTATCAATTGTCCCCAAATTGACTCATAAATTCAACCAAATCTTAGTAAAAATTCCAGCAGACATTTTTTGTGGAAATTTTGAATAATTAGCATATGTATATTTACATGTATATGTTTAACCTAAGAACACAGACTAACACAGAGAACTAACAAAGTTATCTTTCACAGAAATAGATGAACTTTCGAGTATGCTAAGTAGGAATCAATCAAGTAAATTGAATTTTCCACTGAACACTAAAAATTGCTCAAATTTATGTCATTTAATTTATAAATGTACATGTTTATTCTGATGTCAAAATATACATTTTGCTGTGAATACGTGTGTATCTCATTATAGTCTTACATTCCCTTTTTTGTGACTGAGAAATGAGTCAGTCATTCAATGATTCTATTCAATACTTGTGAAAAAAATGATATAAATGCACATTTAAGAGAAGTACTAAGTTTGGGCTTTCTTTGAATATAAATTTCTTTATATTGAAATTTGAGCGATCAAAAAATCATGTGTAATCACAAGATTGTGTCGCTGCATCATAGTGAAGGTTATGAATAAACATTAAATAGCCTATCATCTAAATTTAGAGCATAAACTGCTTGAGTGCACTCTCACCACTAAATCACAACTGATGAGAAATGGATGGGTTTTGTAAAAAGAGAAACTTCTTTATCCTGAAGTGAATATGTGACAGTTTAAACATGACTTGACTGTTAGCTGTTGCATTAACAAATGACTTCATAGAGTCTCAGCTCCTGAAGAAGCGTTGAGGTGCATGGGAGACACACAAGAAACACAGTGAAGATCAGTGACTCTTGTTTATTAGAAAGAAAAACAAAATAAAACCAGGTCAGAGAAGTGGTTTTAATATTCCATTAATAATGAGTAATTAGAATACAAAATTATCCACACATTGATAGACTTCCAAATGTGTTTCTACTCTAATATACTCTATTTCATAAATTTGTTTTTATATTATAGATTCCAACTGGGAGGAACCATTTGACCATATCAAGAGACTTCCTCATTCTCTCTTACTTGCACCTACAGATGTGTTTAACAGGTTTTTTTTTGTTTGTTTGTTTTGTTTTGTTTGTTTTACGTGAAGTGCTAAGAGTGTTCATGTTGCCTCCTTTAGGGATGAATCCATCATTCTTGGAACCAGTGAAAATTTTTCATTGTGAAATGGGCATCTTGAGAATATGAGTACTTTCTTAATAGGATTTAAAAAGTATTTTCTTATCGTTTTCTCAGTTCCTCTTATTAAACATTATACTCTTACATATAAATTGCTGTGTGTGTGCACGTGTGTGTGTGTGTGTGTGTGTGTGTGTGTGTGTATGTGAACATCTAGTCCTTTCTTATCTTATTCTCCCTAAATTTATGTCTCTTCTAAAATCTGGACTATGAATGTACCCTACAAACTAATCACTAAAACCAAAAATGTATATTAGTAACAAAACTAACAAACTTATTTAACCCTACTGCAGTTATAGTGAGCATAGATTGTAGATAAATATGATATAAAAAGTAAATACATATCTTAAAACTATATAGTACACATGCTTATGTATTTTCCTTTCTTTATGCTAAATATACAACTTGTAAAAAAATATACAACTTGTACGCCGGGCGTGGTGGTGCACGCTTGTAATCTCAGTACTTTGGGAGGCGGAGACCGGAGGATCCGGGTTCGCGGCCAGCCTCAGCTCTCTCTCTCTCTCTCTCCCTGTCTCTCTCTCTCTATCTCTCTACCTAGTGAGGCCCTCCGCAACTTCGTGAGACCCGGTATCAAAATAAATTATAAAAAAATAGGGCTGGGGGCATAGCGCGGAGGTAGAACGCCCCTGCATTCAATCCCCGGTACCGCAAAAAAAAAAAAAAAAAAATATATATATATATATATATATATACAACTTGTAGACATCAAGTTGGAGGTATCTAGCAGCAAGTACAAAATAAAGGGCTGGAAAAATTCAAATAAGAGATATTAATGAGAGTCAATATCATAAAATAAGTAATTGAAAGCACTGATTATTTAGAGAAAACAGAGGAAGAATAAAATCAGTCAGAAGTAAGAGGAGAGCAATGTAAGGAGAAAGGATGAAAGTTCAGGTTACTAAATAGAGGAATAAGTATATTAAAAGAAGAATTGGGAAAGTTAATATCTACCTTAAATATATATTCAAAAAGGCAATATTAAATTTGTTTTTAAAATAGTAAATGTTAGGGGTCAATTTTAAATCATTTTATTAAAATATTACACTTTAATTTCCAGATAAATAATCTGCAAGTAAATGAATAATGCATACCTAAAATATATCAAAGAGCTAATATAGTCAGAGAATTAAAAATATACCACTGAATTTTTAATTACTGTATATTTTGTTACTGTATATTTTTAATTACCACTAAATATTTTTAATTAGAGAACTTTTTCAAAATCCTTTCAGTGGTACTCTGGAAGGGGGAAGCATGTCTGCAATTATTTGTAAAGGAAAAGGGAGCTTAAAAATGGATGCAGATTCGAAGGTTGTGAAGATGGGGAGACAATGGTAAAAGGGTACAAATTTTCAGTTTTCTAAGATGAATTAGTTCTGGAGACCTAATGTATAGCATAGTGACTATAGTTAAAAGTAAGATACTGCACACTTGAAATTTGCTAAGAAAGTCATCTCATGTGGCAAGTATGTGACAATGCTACAATTATTACGATATCAAGTTGCATACCTGAAATCTATATACATTCATATGCCAATTATACCTCTATAAAGCTGAAGAAAAAAATTGATACAGGCTATTATGGATATCCTCAAAATGTAAAGAAATGAGGGAACCATAGGGATAAAAATGACCAGTGTTTTTCAGTAGATGGACAATTGACTAGAGCTGTGTCTTATAACTAAGAATTCCAGGTTGCCAGTGAATATTGATTAGATAGCACTTTATTTTCAAAGGAGTCGCTGACCTTTCTGTTGTCCTTGACCTACCTAGAACACCCTGACATATTCTCTCTACTTAACCAATCACAAATTTTATTTTGAGCCTCTGTAGTACCTTCTTTGTCTTTCTTCTCAAATGACTTATGATGAAGACAAGATTACAGTTAGCATTGTATTTCCAGTGCAAAGAACAACACTCAAAACAAACAACAATTTAGCCTTCCAGTTTAAAAAATATAATAGGCTCAAACTAAGAATGCAAAAGAATATTTCTGGGAGTGTGTATTAAATTATTAGAGAGTTTTGTGCTAAGGCAAAGGATGAAGGACGGAATTGAGATGCTAATGAAAAGTCCAATTAAATTATTCACCATACACCTAAAGTAATTATGGAAAGAAGCAAAATTTGCTGTGAGCTGCTCAATGACTGTAAATTTCAAACAGCTCAAAAATCAGTGAGAGTACAGTGCAATTGAAAGACTTGTGACTGCAGTCAAAAGTGAAATATTAATAGCAATTCTGGAAAAGGTTCACGGGTTGGCCATGGAGGGTTCAGCTGAAGTTTACAAAAGTTTAACAAAATTGATGTAAAGGAAGTCAGGAACTGTGCTCCTACGACATGATATGCATCGCACAGGGACATATTAAAATCTCCAATAAGACAAAAGGAGTTTTACAATTCAACCGACCAGTTTCCCAGAGGTTGTTATGAAGATTAAATAGTTTAGAAGACATGATTAATATCAAGAAAAATATAGGCTGTATTTATTTTAACATACACTTCTTTTATGCGTATAATTGTCCCATTTTTCGTGGAACTTTGCCTGTGAGTACATTTAAGTTTCTTTATTTTTCAAGGGACCCAAAAAGTGCATTTGTCATATATGTGAACCCTTGCAATATGTGCCATTGAGAGTGGTTAGGCCATATTTAAAGTTAAAGAACTCAGTTCACAACAGCATCAGACCACCCTCCCCACTCACTCCAAATTGAAGCCCAGGGAACTTGCTAAAAGGACTGCAATACCTCCATTTAGTCTATTAGACTCACGGTGGTGATGTATTTCAGAAAAAAATATATACAGATTAAAATTATCCAAGGGAAGACACTCATGGAGCAGCCTCTGGGAAGAATCAAATGCAGAGTTTCGATTTTCTTCTCCTGTGGAGTCAGGTAGTGTTGTCCCCTGAGTAACAGTACCCACAGAGTACTGCCAAAAGGGAGGGTTCATTCCAACATCAGTATTCAGTTGCACTATTCAGACCCTTTCTGGGTCTCCAGTTGCCAAAAAGATTGATCTCTGTTTTGAGTCTGAATGGTATTGTGAGAACCAAAGCCCTTCCCCATATCGCATTATTGCTCTTTCTATACTGATAATCCTACACCTGATCCTGTGTAGTCAGCAAACATTTCACACAAAGACATTCCTGTCTGGCATTTTATTACAAGAAAGAATATTTTCCAGAAGTCAAGGTAAAGTCCAGACCTATTTTGGGTCAAGGTTAAATTCCTTAAACACTAATACATTTATCAAAGTTCATGTTTAGGCGATAATTTAGGAATTCGTAACAAAGATGCCTAAGGTTTTAGGTAAGTTGTTTGTAATGTCCCTTATTTTATATTTTTGCTGAAATATTAACCAATGCTAATGAAGAATATGAAAATAATCCATCACCAAAAGAAAGGTGATATTTGGACATAATCCCATTTATATATCAGCTCTAAGATATGGCTTGCCTGTTCACTACCCTTGGTTCATCAGAGAATTACTTAAATTTTAAGGTTTTTTTCTATAATCATTTGTATACCTTCTATGGTTAACCTTCTACAGTTATTTTTCTGTTATAATTTAAAACAAAAGTTTAGCATATTTAGCTTATTTTATTGTATGTGTTCTGTGATGTTAAAAAGTAGCACTTAATTTATAGTAATTAAATCCAAATATTTTTATCATCTACAAAATTCAACTTTACTTAGTAAAGGCCTTGCCATCATGGGTTGTTTTTATATTAGAAACTTTGACGAATGCCTTGTAACCATAGAAATGATTTGTGAGACAGCAGGAGTAGCCAAAATAGATTAAATTAATGTGTTAGGTTTAGTGTTCACACAGCATGCTTTACTTTAATTGATTACTCTATGACCAAACTTAAATTACTAATATAAGTGCTGATAAACGAAATGAATTTTTAATAAAACACCCTTTGTATCATAGTAGCAGATTAATCTATGTGAAAATGCTATCATTTGTAATAAGCTTTTAAGACTACTTTGATAACGAGAATACATGCAAGGTTAAAGAGCTTATAAATACAAAGAGCAGGATAAGTTGAAATAATTTAAGAAAAAGTCTCTGCAATTAACTTTGAATTACGATGCATTTAGATTTTAAAATTAAGTAATATACTTAAATTTAGAAGAGGTGAAATTAAATTGTGTCTAGCCTTGAAATTACAAAAGATTCATTATCATTGGGTTATGCAGAAAAGAATTATGTCAATAAACATCAGAGAATGAGTAAATGAAAGAATGATTAATTACATACTTTATGACTGAAACTTGGTGTCCATTGATTTTTACATGCAAATAATCTTAACAAAAATAATTCCAGGGATAATGTACATTTAGTGTCCCCCCATCATCATCTATACAATAAAGTTTTTATAATATAATTCAAATTGATAGCATTTAGTAGTATCCTTGCATCACAAACAACAAAACAGACATCTCTAATTATGTAACTAAGAAAGTACCTTGTAAGTTAATATTGAGCATTAAAGCCAAGTAATATTACAGATAAGAAAAAGAAGGGAAATTTCTCACACTTTGAAAAATATTTCATTAATTATCAAGCATAATTTTGTAATTATTAACTCGCTTAGACTTATTAATTTGGAGACACGTTACCGAAAGAAATCCTATGTATATTATACAATTATAAGTGTTAAGATTCTCATGGGTTATTATGACTACAATACTTCAGTTGCATCTTTGACTCTGGATTTTACTGGACTGTAGGTTAATATTGAAAATCAATAACTGGGAAAAAAGTAAATTCTTAGGCTTTTCTTCCCAAGTCCCTTCTGAACTGACTCACCTAGAAAATGGAAAGATTACTACTAATAATCATAATGTCAGCCAGCCTTGATGTCACCACAAAAACACCACACTCTTAGAAGACCTCACACTTGCCTTAAGGTTCTGCTATTGCCATCTTTTTTTTTTTTTTTGCAGTACCGGGGATTGAGCACAGGGGCGTTCTACCTCTGCGCTACACCCCCGGCCCTATTTTTTATACTTTATTTTGAAACCGGGTCTCACAAAGTTGCAGAGGGCCTCACTATGTAGAGAGAGAGAGAGAGAGAAAGAGACAGGGAGAGAGAGAGCGAGAGAGCTGAGGCTGGCCGCGAACCCGGATCCTCCGGTTTCCGCCTCCCAAAGTACTGGGATTACAAGCGCCACCACGCCCGGCGCTATTGCCATCTTGAAATCAGTAATTTTTGCACAGGGGGTCCTGCATTTTTATTTTGTGCTATGTTCCCAAATTTCTATGGACATAAGTGGTGTCAAACCTGTTAGGTCAAAGAATGTGGAGAGTTGACATATCTAGGTCAGAGAGATACTAACTGGTCATTCCTGATGGCCCTGTGGCTTAAATGAGCCATTCATATCAGGAATATTTGGTGAGAAATGACTTTTTTCTGAAATGCTATAAAGCCCCTGGCCTTGTTTGCATTTCTATCTAATATAGCTTAGCTTAGCTGAGGATATTTCCACTGGCTCAGTAGTAAGAAAACACTTCTTGACTTGCCAAATGCCAACAAACAAAAAGAAGCATGAGGAGGGGGGAATATCAATATTAAATTTGGAAAATCAGAAGAGAAATCCCATTAAATACAAAGAGGTTTCTTTATAATGATAAATGAACTATCCACAAAGAATATATAACAGTATGAACAACAAACAACTATTTAGCATCATAGAAACATGATACTAAATAAAGTCTTATAAAAATGGGAATCTTTAACTCATCTCTCAAATCATATGGAATTATTCTATAGAAAAATCAGATACAATATAGATTTTGAAGAATATAATTAACAAGCCTGAGTTAAAAGGTTTATGTGGAAGCTTATTAACTAGGCCAAATTGGCATGTGAAGAGTCCCCACATGTCCAGAAAGCACTCAAAATTGATATTCTCAAGGCACTAAATAAACTATAATCAATTATTGAAATTATTCAGAGGCCATAATATCTGGCCTCAGTGCAGTAACTTGAGAAATTAACAAGCGTAATATTACACTAACCAGTAGGAAATTATCATATAAAACTCATCTAAATAGCTCTAATTGCTCTGAGAGGAAATCAAAATTGCAATGACTATTTAGAATTTAAGAACTTGGGAAATACAACATAGCAAAGTATATAGAAGATACTTAAAGCTTTACTCAGAGGACACATGAAAAAGTATGAATTCTTTCATTATTAATAAAAGAGATTTTATTATATATTATGTAATCAGTTCATTTGTTGGAAAAATTGAGCAAAACTTCAATGAGACTAGAAATAGATGACATTTAATGTGCACTTGTTATATGCTAACACTGTTATTTTTGTTGGAGTTTTCCAGAGAAATCAAACAATAGGCCAAATGAAGAGATGTACATTCGCACTTACATATGTATACATAAACAGATTTATTATGAGGAATGGACTTAACATGATTATAGAGGATTATAGAGGCTGAAAAGTTTTATGATCGGACACATGTAAGCTGAAGACCCAGGAAAACTGTTAATATAATTTTCATGACCAGTACCAGAGCCTGAGAACATAGTATGGTGATGGTGTAAGTCACAATCAGAAGGCAAAGGACCAGGGTCTCAGCTCATGGAGTCAGGTGGAGAAAGTGAATTCTTCTTCCTTTCCACTTTTTATTCTATTCAGTCCCTTAATGGATTGGATGGTGCCCAACCTCTTAGAGGAAGGCAATCTGTCTTACTAAGTCCAGCCATTGAAATGCTAATTTCTTCCAGAAATACTCTCACTGACACATGGAGAAATAATGTTTAACCAGATATCTGGGCATTCAGTGACTCAGTCTAGTTGACACTTAAAATTAAACATTTCAACTCCACCCTTGTCAACTTGGCATTCACATGAATTCCTTTGAAAAAAACTTAATTCTCCATACAAAGACAATAAAAAGTCATAATTCACCTAACATGGTATAGCTATTCTGCATAAAACTGGAAATACACTAACCCCTTCTCTAGAAAAGTCTTTGAGTGATGTTGAATGTTATCCTTGAGATCCATAATTTATATATTATCTAAAATTAATGATACATTAAGATATAAAAATCAGTATAACTTATGTTGCATAAGGAAACAGCTAAGGAAAAACAAAGATTATTGGTAAATAGGCTTGGAGTCACACACTATATATTCATAACAAAATAAATAGGAAGAGGTGGGCATCCTGGTGCATGCCTTTAATTCCAGTACCAGGGAATCTGAGACAGGAGGATCCTGGATTCAAGGACCTGTTTCAGAAAAAAAGGGGGGAGGGAACAAGAGAGGGGAGTATTGGGGATATAGTTCAGTGGTAGAATGGTCCTGGATTCAACCCCCCACTACAACAAAGTTAAATACATAAATACATAAGAAATACTTGTGACAACTGCAGTCCTAATTTCTGTAACTGGTCATGTGATATAGATGAGATTTTTAACTACATTATTCACAGCCTATTCTGTATTCCCTTTGCCTTTGCCAAGTACCTCAGCTGGTCATACTTCTTTACCTAGTGGGTGACCCAAACCTTAACTCCTGAAGAATCTGAGACCTTAATTAGTCCTACCCGGGGTTGGGTTGTTGAAGTTCTCCATTAAATTTAACCACAGGTCATGGTAATACTAAGAGATGCCCTAAGGGATCTCCTTTATTCTAGACATACTATTCTTTAACTCCAATGTGGGACATTATCAGAAGAAATCTGTCCAAAAAGTGGAATCTAGAGTTGCAAATATGTCTGTGAATTTATCAGTTCTAAAATATACTCAAAGAGAAAGAGAAAGACCAGCCAGTTTCCACAAAGAAACAATTTTACTAGTAAGTCACATTTTCCAGATTTATGGATGTGTCCTCAGCCAGTAAAACTAAAAACAAAACAAAAACAAAAACACTGAATTCTGATTCTGTTTCACATATAAAATCTCTTCCTCAAAATGTTTAAATAATAAATTAACATATCCCTAAGGCAATATCAGGGTTTGCAAGAACAACCAATTTTCCTCTGGTAGGAAAGATGAGTCACTGCAACCAGCAAAGTAATTCCCTTCCTTGTCTGTTGAGAATCATGCTCAGAGTCTCCAGGAGCCCAGAGTGGCTGAGCAGCACTCTTAACTTACATTACCATGAAAACATTCTCCTATCTACTGATGGAAGTATCCTTCTTCTAGAATCCAGACCTCTAATCCAGCAGAGCATGAAGTTACATATGAACAAGAAGCAACATTTTACTAATGGGTCATCAAGAATAAGAATGAGTGGTGCTTCTCCTATTTCTAACCCTTGATTTCTGTTCCCATGAATCCTGGCTATGGGACATACAGCACCATATGTTGGAATTCAGCTCTGAACACAGAGTGCCATCTCTATGTCCCACCCCTGCAAAATATTGCCACCTAGCTGGCACTGACCCTGAGTCTTCAAAAGGCCATTCCATAATCTAGCAAGCCAGCAACATTAGCATGTTAGGGAACATTGTAATAATAGTTCCATGAGCCAATTTCTTTCTTTGGCTTTGAAGTGAATTCCTTCATCAGAATCAATTTTGCGTCTAATTATCATGATGGTGGATAAGGCATTCTGTAGGTCCATAGAAGATAATCCTATTGGAGTTAGCATACCTCCTTGAGTATATACAGGGGCTTGCTGAAATTTGAATCTAATTATAGGTACACAAAGAAAGACTGGTAGTTTCAGTGGGTTCTATGGACAACCAATATTCTGTTGCATGGCAAGGTCATTTTATGTGATATTTCTGACTCTAATTATGTTTGTTTTGGGTGGTGGATTGCAGTGAAAGAAGATGCACATCAAAGCCTCAGAATCAATGGAGAGAGAAATCTTAGGATAATAACAAAGTACATGTCAGTGGGTGCTAGGAGTCAGAAATCAAAGCTAAGAATAGACAATAGCTATACTCTATTCAAGATGTCACCCGGAGTGCTTCTTCCAGGATAACATTACACCTACCACAGCTCTTACTACTGCCCCCACTATGCAGAACAGCCTAAAACTCGCTGTCTTCAGTCCTATTCGTTAAGTTTGGGTACATGTCTGATTACAGCACCCATTGAGTACCTGCCTCCTCCAATTTTGTATGACCGATTAAATGAGAAATATATAATTATCATAGCAATCCTCTGTCTGGACCACATACATAGTAACAGAGTTTTTGGGCAAACAGATTTGGAAGGCAACACACATGCTTATAAATAACAAAACCTCACATTTAATAGTACATGGTTGTTTTAGGTTTCTCTTATGTTTTTATGAGATTTACAAGATCAGAAATCCTTCCATCATCTCCTATTCACCTATGTTACTTTATTAAAATCTATTAGGCATTTGATACAAGCATATTGACAAAATCACTGAATATTTAAATTAGTGAATGAATGATGAGAAGCATATTATTCTCCAGAAGTTTATAGAATACCTCCACAAAACAAATAAGGCACAACAATTAGAGACATCACAGAGTGATTGCATTGCATACAGCTTAAAACATATCTTCTCTTATACAATCCATAAATGATCAGAATATTTCAAAATTTAAATTGACGGATGGTTGTCAAAATTTAAAAAAAATTTATTTATACTGAAAGGCAGCAAAAATGTTAATATATGGCTTATGTATTGTTGACACCATGGACCATTTCCTACAAAATGAAGAATGACAAATTGCAAATTACGTGACCTGTAAAATACACTATCATTTACCTTGAGCCTTCTTTAGAGGTTTTTATATAGTAGGATAAATAGGCTGTCAGAAAAAGAAAGACGTGACTTATAAAACTGCCATCTAGTTGAGTGACAGGTTTTTGTATGAACATTTTTTAATAAGAGTGTTGAGACATGCATACATGTATAAACATAATATGTGTGTTAAATATATATGTGTTCATAGGTAATATACATATAATACATGTTATATGCTAAATATATACTATATATATGAATGTTCATGAAATTTACTATGCATTTACCATATATTTACTACTACATAAATGTTCATATAGATTTACAAATTTTAAATCCATATAGACAAAAATAACATCCGTTTTGAAAATGTGGAGTTAGTTCACATCTTAGTTCCTTATGGAAATATATGTGAGCTTAGATTGGCACAAGGAATGAATTTGAAAGGCAAAGTTTAAACATTATTATTCTATTTCTTGCAATCAAAAGAAGAGAGAAAAATGGCTGTACAATTTGGAGAGGGAGAAGTATTAATAGATTCTAAATTACTTTCAAATAACTTTTCGATAAAATTTACATAACATTCAGAAATCCACCGTCAGTCAAGGAAAAAAGCAAAACTGGATGGACAAAATAACACAAGGGAAATATGGAAGTCAGTACCAATTTCCAGTTTACTCTGTGATGCTGTATAGGAAAGAATAAACAAACAAATAATGTGCATGCAATGTCCTAGAATTTATGCATATAAGGCTGTTTTAACTCAGAAAACTTTTATGTTAATAAAGATCCATAGTAGTTTTGTAATTATGTTCTGTTTTAAGTAATTCACAAAGAAAACCTTGACATTGCCTTGGAGATGTATCATTAACTTATTATTTCAACATTTTGAGGAAGAGATTTGTATGAAACAAACAAAATTCAGTAGTTTTGTATTTTTTTAATTTTACTGACTAGAAGGCCACATCCATAAATTTGAAAATTTTGAATTACTAATAAAGTTGTTTCTTTGTCAAAATTGAGTGGTCCTTCTCTTTCTCTTTGAGTATATTTGAGAACTAATAAATTCACAGATATATTTTTCAACCATAAATTCCACTACTTGGACAGATTTCCAAAAATTAGGGCAGGGCAGAGGACCTGGGAACAGGAAGAATTGAAGCATCTATCTGCATTCCCTTTCTGTGAGGTTAGGGGAGCTGAGGAGGGAGGTGAGAGACTGATGGGCACCAGGGAATCAGGGCCCTGACCAGCCCACAGGTAATTATTCAAATTAAGGATCGAAATTGTGCAAAAGTCATTGGTTCCCCAAACCCCGATTCTGACCAATCATAAAAAAAAGATAGAAAACCTCGGGAAGGTTTAAAAGCCCACTCCCCCAGGGCTTCAAGGTCACTCTCTTTCCGGGGGCCTCAGCTTTTGGGGGGGGGTAACTGCTTTGTCCTCTATCTTTCCCTAACCTAAAATAAACTTTCATATTTCTATTCCCTTTGCTTAGTCCTTGGACTTCACTTGTTGAAATCCACAGGACAAGAACCCTAAGAGACACTCCCATTTCAAAATGGCTTCTAGATTCTAATCATGCATTTGTTTATCGCTATGTGCTTGGTGGAAAGGCCGCTCTCCTTTCCACATGAGCAGCAGGGTTGGGGGATTGGTGGCTTTGGGCTTGGCTGTGTGCAGGAAGGGGCACAGTCAGGCCGGGACAACTGAGGAGTCAACGGTGTTCAGGGAAGACCTAAGACACTGTCAGTTGCCAAGAAAATGTTCACAAGGTCACACCACCAAAAACATCAAGTGTAGCCGGGCGTGGTGGTGCACACTTGTAATTCCAGTACTATGGGAGGAGGAGACCAGAGGATCCGTGTTCGCGGCCAGCCTCAGGTCTCTCTCTCTCTCTCTCTCTCTCCTTGTCTCTCTCTCTCTCTCTCTCTCTCTCTCTCTCTCTTTCTCTTTCTCTCTCTTTCTCTTTCTCTCTCCTTAGTGAGGCCCTCCACAACTTCGTGAGACCTGGTTTCAAAATAAAGTATAAAAAATAGGGCCGGGGGCATAGCGCGGAGGTAGAACACCCCTGCGTTCAATCCCCGGTACCGAAAAATAAAATATCAAGTTTATGAGTGATTGGTGACACCTGGAACGAGGGTAATTTTTTGACCATTTTATTGTAATCCCAACTTGACTTACGTTTGCTTCTATTTGTTCTATTCTTATGGATTTCTGATACTTTTATGTAGGACTAACTTACCAAGTATGCCATACAGTTTTCAAATCTGACCTTATACTTGCTGTTCCAATGATTGGTATAATCAATTAGGTAAATTTTTTCTTTCTTTTTAAAATTAGTCATTAGATCCATAATCATGTATTTCCCTTCTCTAGAGAGAAATTTTTTTATCTACAGACAATATTTTTGTGTGTCCTCCATTTGACCCACATATTTAACCCTTACATTTGGCCAGTCGAATTCACCCACTCTTCTCTAAATCAGGGTCGGTGAGGGTCCAGGGAGGATATACACCATATAGTAACGGGAATGGGGCAGTTTATCCACATTATTATTACTATCTAGTAACAGGTGAGTGGAGTAAGCAACAACTGACCACTTAGAGATAAGTAGCACTGTAAAGAATGCAGGAGTATCAGCATAGAATAGAAGGCAGCTGCTACTCTGAGGGCTGAAGATACAGCATCAATGAAAAGAACAAAGTTAGGATAGTCCCTTTCCACCCTTATTCTGGTCTTCACTCCACATCCTGCACACTAGTGGAGGCTCTGCGCTTGCGGGAGAAGATGTGGCTTTAGGCCATCTGCTAGAGAAATTCACCGAGGTTCTGCAGGCAAGGCTGGCAAGCACAAAACTGCCTTCTTGGTGCAAAGGAAACTCAAGGGAAGTGCATTTGTCAGGTGGACTGCTGGTGAACTACTGCAAAGCTGAAGAGGAATGCATAGGATAGCTACTGAACGTGGAGGCCCACGGAACTTGCTCTGAAGTTGCTTTCAGGGATGTACCGGAGCTCACCCTAGCTTCGGTGTCCAGTACACCAAGTGAACACTTCTGTTACCAAGCAGCCCCTTCCTCCTGCAACACCCACCCCTCTGGTACCCTTTTCTATTGAAACTTAACATTGTGTCTGCTAGTGAAGGTGGAATATTTGCAAAAAATAACCACTCAGAACTTAGTACTAAAAGATCACTCAGTATTTAGTATACCATTTTAAGAAAGTTGAAAGTTTACAAATTATTAGGAAGTCAAAGGGAGAAACTCATCATCCCAAGGACATTGAAAGGCTGAAAACCTTAAGGTAAAAATAGAATTTTCATCTGGGCATGGTTACTTAGATACTTATAGTACATATAGCTCATAATTATCTTAAAAGCAGAATATTTTTGTGTGTTTAGGTGCCCACATGCATGTATGTGTGTGAGTGTGCATGTGTGTATGTATACACAAAACACTTGCCCTACGTTTTCACAAAGAAGGTATTCAAAAGACCAGTACAAATATAGCCATAGTTTAAATATCATTTGTCTTCAAAAATGTGAATTAAATCCATGAGATACCATTAAACACACACCTGACTATATTAAAATTGTTAATACTATGTGGATCAACTGCATCTCTTGGACAACACATTGACAAGTGTTTAGCTGCAGAGCATATGCATTTCCTATGGTGTGCCCATTGCATTACTAAGTTCAGACATACGCACATATATGCCTAGAGACATCAGTTATAGATGAGTGTTTTTGGAAGGTAAGATATGAAATGATCTCAAATTATCATCTAAATTATAATTGGCAACTATTATAGGGTATGTCATAAAAGTAATGCACAGTAACAAAAAGTAATAAATACGTAGAGTTACAAAAAGAATTTCAAAATATAATATCAGACAAAAAATGGTAAAAAGAAATTAACTTGTACTTTGCAATTCTGTTTTCTATGGTTGGCAGACTGAATGTTCCCCAAAGGACCATGTACCAAAGACTTTGTCTCCAGGGTGGTTCTACTGGGAGATAATGGGACCTTTAGGAGGTGGGGCCTAGCGAGAGGTCCTCAGGTCAGGGGGGTCGTACTTTCAGAAGGTAGTTTTTATTTTAAAACAGGGTCTCCGTAGTTGCTGAGGCTGCCCTGGAACCTGCCATCTTCCTGTCTCGGCCACCCAAATACTTAAATTAGAAGTGTGTGCCACCTCACCCAGCCCTACTGTTCCTTTTAATAAGGTTGTCTTGACTCTGTTTGGATCCTTGAGTTTTCATGAACATTTAGATTCAAATTGATAAATTACATAAACACATACATGAACACCTGTGTTTTGAAATTTCTTGCACTATTTTGGTCTTCATAACATTAGGTGAAGTATATTTGATGTCATTTGTTTTTATACATACTCTACATGTCATTTTAGTACTCTCATGATAATACACTTTTTAATATAAAAATACTCTAATTTTGAAACTCTGTTTCCAGGCTTTTAATAATAGGAACCATGAAGAAGAGCTCTGTGCATAAAGGTGATTTAAATTATATTCAAAAATTTTCAGTGTCTATAAAATGAACTGTTAGTTCAAGGGATAGCTTAGTCCGTTATGCTGTAAAAATAATACACAAGACTGAATGATTTATAGGAATCAGAAGCGGACTTTCGCACAGCTCTGGAGGCTGGAGAGTCCAAGATCAAAGCAGTGTTAGGGTCTGTTGACTGTTAGGGCTGCTTTCTGAAGAAGGTGTCTTATTGCTTCCTGTTCTAGGGGAGCAATGGTGTTTCCTTGTCTGGAGGAAAATCAAGCCAATTCAACTCTGGCTGAAGCCTCCTTTGCCAGGGCCCTAATGCCACTCCTGACAGGAGGAACCATCATGACCTGTTCACCACTTAAAGGCTCCACCTCCCACAGCACATTGAATTTTGGAGGAGATATATTCAAACCATAGCAGAGGAGATGCATGATCAAAGTTCTTGTTAAGCTGTTATTTTTTAAATATAGTTTTAAAATACTGTGCATTTTAGCCAGCAACTTAGGTGAGTAGAGTACAGACTATTCCTAGGAAAGGCCATCATATCATTAATTCATTTTTCTTTCCTTTTGTTTTTTTGTTCTGGAATATCATTTGAATTATTATCTTTCAGTCTTTGAGAGGAAAAGATATTGAAGTTCTGCACGTGTGAGTGTGTTTGTGTGTGTGTGTGTGTGTGTGTGTGTGTGTGTGCGCGCGTATGTACCTATGGTGTAATGTGGTATGCTTATAAGAGCACAAGAAGATGGAGAAAGAGACAAAGAATTAGGAAGATAGACTACTGAGTTTCATTTTTATTTCTTAACCTCTGTATAGAATCAAAATACTAGCAATTTTTTGAAAAATCTAAATTATGTTGTAAATGATGCCTGTTAAAATTTCATACAATATAGTCTATTATTATAATATAATCTATTATTTTCATTTTTAGTTAGCTCATCTAATACACAATTAATTACAGAGCTGATCTGCAATATCCTTTTCAGAACTGCGTAGTCTTAGTTGTTTTAAGCAACCTTCTGCAATACAATAATTTGGAAGTTTTTCTGAAAGTGAAAATTTGAGCACATTTAAATAGTTTCAATTTTTATTCCATTGAAGGAAAGATTCTTTTATAGTGCAAATGTATTTTAATTAGAAATCCTCATTTTAAAAAAATCACAATAAAGGGAAACCATCTTAACTGATATAAGCCAGAGGGTAAATAATATTAATGCTAAATACATGTCTTTCAAGAAAAGAATAAAATTTACTGTGACATGCCTTTGTTTGAGCACAAAGTTCCGATGCTCTGAAATAGTCCTCTTGATGAAAGTTGAATCAGATTTTCTTTATTCTAGCATCCAAATGTGAGCATTTCGGGAGGTAAACAGTGATTCTTTGATGCTTGGCTTCAAAGCATCCAGTGGAAATTAATCAAATTGATCTATTCTCTTTTCTATTGGCATTGAAAACTTTTTTACTGCTTTGGACTCAGGGCATTTCATAAAATCCTAATAAGTATAGCAAAGGAAAACAGTAAGTATTAATTGGTGGCATCGGTGACCAGGCAGACTACGCCAAATGCTTTTATTTAGAGCAGATAAAGAATGTAAATGAGTGAGGCCAACCCCAGGAGGCCTGGAAGCATTGTAAAGTCCACGGCCTGCCTAAAGGTGGCAGCTGCTACTCAGCTACCGTGGATCTTTGCCACACTGGAATTCAGAACCAGGTTTGGCAGATATTCCTATTTGTAGAAAAGACAGAAATGCATATTATAATGTGATCTCTTAAGTTTTGCATGTTGATGTTAGCAAAAAAAATAAATGTTGTTGTGAGCCAAGTCAAATTAAGCTGGAATTTTTCCCATACTAGGAATATAACACTGGAAAAAATACCAATTGAGCTTAGACCTGCCCCATCCTCAGCTGTTTTACTCACAGCCCTTAAAGCACTTTAAAAACATTCAAGCGACAACTGGTTTTGATTCCTGTGTGTCCTTGGAGGACATCAAATTGTATCGCTTGCCAAACCCTTGGTGGAGGACCAAGCGGCTTTAATCACACAGTGCATGGAAGATTGCTTATATATTTCTCAGTAATCAAATCATTGTTTCTCATTTTAGGAGAAGAAATTATATTTTAAATATTATTTTTAAGCACCATTATAGTTCAGTTATTTTCTGAAACAGAGATACTGATGTGGGATAGAAGAAATAAATAAATAAAAAGGAGACAGACAGAAAGGAAAAGTGAAATACAGCTTTACTATAAGAACCTGGTGCTAAAGTGCCTCAACCTTTACTCCCCAAACCAGTTCTCTTTCCCAGGCCTGCTTCTCCCAAATTCCTGGGGAATCTATAGACCCTAGAGTTAGTTAACTGAAAGAAACTAAAATTGCCCTGTGCATGCATTCTTAGCAAGACAGATATGTTATCTTGAGAAACCTATAATTTAGGAGACTCTCTAGATTATCTATTTATCAGATAATAAAGACCTCCATCAGCCTGAGGACCCTACAGATGACCGGACCACCAGAAACTGCCCCAAGACTACCGGACTGAGGTCATCCTCACATACCTGCTCCTGACCACCCTTCATGAAAAGACCCTATAAAAGAAGAGCCCTCAAAGCCCTAAAAGGGCCTCTCTCCCTTTTGAGATGACCCACATTCTCCCTTGAATGTGTTTCCTACTTTCCTAAATAGACCTCTGTCTATGTCTCTGACTGGTGAGAGCTGAAATTATTTTCTGTCATGTGAGCCAAGGACCCCACCGATTCTGAGTTCCTGAGTTGAGGAATCAGCCCGTCACCTCCAACAAGACTACTGCTTAAATCATTGTTTACTGATAATACATGGTCTCTTTCCATGTCTCTTCCAAAAATCTGTAAAGGAATTACCAAACTTTTTCAAAATCATAACTGTATACGTAGCAAAATAACATCAGTTCTGTAGCTCCATTCTCTGATCCTGAATATAGGTTTACTGCCTATTTCATCTTGGGTATATGTATGATCAAAACTTTCTGAGTTCCACATTCCTTATCTATTAAAGTAAATAAAGGTGATTATGTTACCTACTTCCTAGACTTGTTATGAGAATTTTATCAGGAACTATTAAAGTCATCAGCATAACCAGGAAGAAATAGTGTTCTATACATCTCACTTAGTATCACATCCTTCGAAGTCACCACATTTTTCTGGTTTGTGTAGAACTATTGCCATAGGTGTGAGAAGACACATTTTTCTCCCAACTGAAACTTCACATACCTATTACAATCACCATCATGCTTAAAAATAGTGTTTTTATTCACTGCTGTTTGCATCTAATGCATCCTGTGAAATTACTCTACCCTCTAACCCCCCCTCAATCTGTCTAAAATTACCATAAGCTTACAACTGATATTGACAACTATCTAGTTATTATTTTTAAATTGATATGGATACAGGGGAACTTAGAGAAATTCAGCAATTTGCCTGGAACCACAAACAAAACAAAAGTGGCAGAGCTGTGACAGAAACCAGGGTTTTTTAAAAAAAGTTCTTCTGTCATACATTTATATATGTATATATATATAAGTGTATATATATATATTTATATATGTACATATTTATATATTCTGTTGAAATGGAAATCGAGGAATAAACTAACAAGAGGGAGCCACCATTTTTATGGAGGAAAAAATGTCTTCACTTAAAAACATAGTGTGCCAGACATCTATACACAAATCAACCAATTCTACATGAGTGGTATAGATTGCATTCATGTCTAAATTCTCTATTTGAGGTCAACTTTCACACATCGATGGTTAATAGAAATGATCAATAGAAACTATGGTTCATGGGCATTATGAATAAAGGTCAACACATTTGTTTTGGTTTCCTCTACATAAATATTTCTTAAATGTCACATTTGCACAGCATTATAGGTTTTAAGCAAACACTTGTGAAGAGTGCCCCTGTGACACTGAGCGCTGAATATATTATCTTCCCTCTTTCTAAAGAAGAAAGCAGTGTGGTTAGCTCTCTGACCAGGAAGCTTTCTGACCAATTTAGATAGACTTTATTTTGGATGATATTATACTAAAATAATGAGATTTCTCCTTATTGCCATATAAAAAATAAGGAAAAACACTGCTAGTGAAATTTGTTGAATGTCATTTCCAAAACAATAAAAGTTATACAGAATTTTCAATTGCTTTCCTTTTTTCTTCTCATCTTCTAGTGCATGTTAGTATTCCGGAGATTGGGAACTTGGACTCCATGCAATACATCCTGCTAATGAGATTGCAGAAACATTGTGCTCTCCATCATTTCCTTATCAGTGACAGTCAGTCCATTAAAACCTCTAACCTCCAGAAGCGAATTTCACTTTTATACTTTTGCATTCCCAAAATCATCCTCCTTAGACTGTTAATAGATAAGATGGATGCCATATTTGGTGACAGTTCATGACACTTCCCCTCCAAGAACTGTTTTGAAACCAGCAACAAACCTATTATCTTCTTTTACAAAGGTGTTTTATAGTGCTGTTTAGTGAATTGTGAAATTCTAAAGAACACTTTACTTTTGTTTACCTGTGTTTTTGTTTCCTTACACAATGCAGTGTAATGCATATAATAGATGTGTATGGTCTACATTCTAATTGCATCTTTTCAGAAAAATTGCATAGATCTACTAAAAACAATCTTCCTTTCCATAGGGGCGCTATTTGTCTTTCTGAGGGCACAAAGGTAATGGTTTATCTTTGTATCTTTAATAGTTTGGGACACAGTAGGTTGAACATGCTCACAATTGAAAGTCAGAATTGCAGGATAATCAAAATAGTTTTTTTCACATATATTGCGGGCCAACTTAAGAAGAGAAATGTAACCAACTATGGCACAGGGATATAATTTCACTTCTTAATGATGAATGAGGAATGAGATTCCCTACCATCTTGAAGTTCCTATGAAACGACCATGAATGTAGGGGATAGCATATAGGGAGAGTTAAAGCATTAAAATTTGAGGTAATTTTATAAATATAAAGGTGTATGTATTACTTTCTATGGATGTTCTCAGGACAATGCAAACAAAACAATAACAACAAAAAAGGAACGGAATTCAACTCCAACTCAGTTCCAGAGAATGTTTCAGAAAAAAAGTAGAGAAACCATTTGACACAGTTGTTCCTTTGAGAGGAACAAAATAAAAGCCACTGCTCTAGCTGATCCTCAGCAGGGATGAGAGATAAGGGCACAAATCTAGATTCCTGCAGCTATAATCGATAAGGACTGTCTTTGAGATATAAAATAACCAAGGACCTAATCAATCTATACTTAGGATGATTTGGTGATACAAAGGGTGCAGAAATAAATATCCCTAGAAATGATGGTACAGGGACTGATTTATAATACACAGGAAATAGTCTACACTGATCAGTATGAATAAAGAGAAACAGCCCCATGGCAGGCTGAGGAGATGAACTCTGTTGTATTGTCAGGTACTGAGATTAAAATCTTATGAAATGCAGCAAAACAGGTTGGCGGTCTTTGGAGATTTTCATCTGCTTTAGAAGATGCTAAATAGAAACAGGATAAAAAATGTATTTGAATAAATATGTTGCATTTGAAGTAGGATTATTTTCTACCTTCAGTGGACATGCCTATCATAATACCCTAAAGGAGGTAGGAGCACTGTAGACAGATTGGCAGGGTGGGATTTTCAAATATGTTTGCTACGTTATTTTAATATTAATAAAAGCCAACACATTGACCATTTGTTCCATGTGTAGTTTGCATTATGTGCCTTGTTATATTTAATTTAAGTAATCTATGAGAAGAAAACATATCTTCTCATGTATTACACTTAAGTGTTAAATTATTAGTAATTGAGATCATTTTTATAAATATTAAAGCCAATATATTCCTTTCTATGAAAGTAGCCAGTTGAATCAAATACAGGATAGGTATCTTTTCCTAGAATTATGAAACTAGAAAGCATCAGAATGAGGGTTTGAAACAAGATGTTATAAATAATCAGAAATAATTTCTGATTTCAGGCATTTGTTATTTGATACTAAGTGATTCAACCAATTCCTTTAAGCATGGAACTTACAGCAAATACATTTTTCCACACAAAATACTATTTAAAAAAATTTTAAATAAACATACTCTAAGTATAATTTTAATTTTAACTTCATAACCTACCAGATAGTTTTAAATATTTTAAATAATTCAAGATGACTTATATAAATTATATAATATTTAGGTTAATTAAAACTTGATTACTAGATTATGTCTATGGATAATTATAGAAAGTTGTTATAGCAAGACATCACATTGGAATCCACAAATATGTACAATTTTTGCATTTTTGTGTATTATTTAAAAGTAAAGCATATATAAGCCAGGCGTGGTGGCACACGCTTGTAGTCCCAGTACTTGGGTGGCTGAGACCAGAGGATCCAGGTTCGTGGCCAGCCTCAGCTAATTAGTGAGGCCCTCCGCAACTTCGTAGACCTGGTTTCAAAATAAAGGATAAAAAATAGGGCCGGGGGTGTAGCTCCGAGGTAGAAGACCCTTGGGTTCAATCCCCGGTACCGTGAAGAAAAGTAAAGCATATATAGTTATCCATAAATATAACTGCATAACATTTGATATCATAGGCTTGCTGTCTTGCTTTTTTCAGTAAAGGAGTGGAAGAAACAGTTTCATAATGATGAGCTATAGCTAATGCTCTTTATTCTGGTGTTATCAGGAAAAATGATATAAGCATATTCTCTACTTTTGTTCTGTATATTTACAAAAAAATATAGTAACTAATGCTTTCCTCAAAGAAATGAATTCTCCAAATCACAGTATTCATTTTTTTCCTCTAATTTATCAGACTAAAACATCTTTATGACTTATAACCTGTGCTTTAATTACGGTTAAAATCAAGACTACATCAAAGTGCTATGTATTGAAAACCTTCAATTTTCACATGTATATGACTTTTAAAACATCTTTTTTTCCTTCTAGTTCTTATTCACCTCTCCCCTTCCTCTTTCTTTCATCAAATATTGTGCTGGTTTGATAAAGGTTTTGTTTGAATTTTGTGCTATATTGTCACCACAGTTTTCCTTAAAATGATTTGATAAATTGCTACTTCCACAGCTGTACCTTATTGGGAAGTCCCCATTGTATATTTCATACATGTTTAATGAGATCTGATTCTGGAATCCTTAATTCCCAACCTAGTATCTACAGAATAACTCCAAGCATCTCAAGTATAGATAGGTATACATAAATCTATGTAATCAAAAGTTACACTTAAAATATGAAAAAACTGGAACAACATGCATTGTTTACCAAACAAGATCTCTTAACATACTCTGAAGAATATGAATATGATAATGCTACATTTGTTAATCACATTGTTGTCACTGCCATGGAATTGGGTGAACTCAATGGTCGTTGGATTGGTCTAGTGAGATTTTGATGGCTAAGTACATTCCCAGAATGGACACTTTGCTTGCTCCCATTGAGAGAGAACTGGCATTTTGGTTCTTCAAATGAGAGATGCCATGTGTTACAAGCTCAATTAACATTATTAGCTAATTTTGCTGTGACCAAAATACCAGACACAAACAAGTTGGAGAAGGAAATATTTATTTAGACTCATGGCTTTGGAGGTTGCAGTACATGGTCGGATACTCCTTTGCTGTAGGCCTGAGGGGGTGCAGAACATCATAGCAGAAGGGAGTGGCAGAAAAGCTGCTAAACTCATAGCATCTGGGAAGCAGAGAGAAACACAAAGGAGGGATCCAGGGACAAGATCTAGTCCTCAAGGCCACGCCCCCAGTGACCTACTGTCTCCAACCATGTCTCACTTGTCTGTGGATTCCATCACCTCCCAGTAGTCCATTCAGTTATCAGTGAGTTAATACACTGATGTGATTTCAGTGCTCATGATCTAATCACTTCCCAAAAGGCCCACTTCTGAACATTACTACACTGGGGACCGAACCTTCAACACATGAAGCTTTGGGAAACATTCAAATCCAAATCATAACAGTCATACATTTTCTTATATACACTGATTTGATTTGTTTATCATTATCATTGAAATTGATTTTGTATTCCAAAATAAAAATATATGGTTTTATAATACATTATAGTACCTATAAGATCAAGTGCCCTAATTTTAGATTTTATTCCCATTTACAATATTATTTTAATCCTAGGCTATTTTCAGAATGTTTTGTAGTATAGATAGGTTGAATGATATATTCATAATTGTGTTTAGATATAAGTATATACTTTCTTTGAATTTTATCAGACATTGAATTATACTGTATCAATATGAGATGATTTCTTAATATTTAGAAATTTACTAATAAGATTTCAAATTTGCTTTATTTAAAAATATAACTCAGTTTTCCTTTGATAAATGCAATGTTCTTTATGATCCCTTTCACAGAACTGTTTAAATGCCATGGCAATTAGTTATTTTAGACACAAATAATTTCTCAGTAAGCCATCTAAAGCCTCTTCAGTTATAGATAGTTCTATAATTTTTTCCTTCATTATTGTTTTGCTAATTAATATTTATCTTCATCCATTTGTCAATAGATATACTGATGTGTTTCATTAACAATAATTCATTTTATCTAATAATCACATATTTTGCATGGAATCAGAAACAGCAATTACTTTTCATTTTTAAAGTAGACATTAGTAGACATGAAGCATTTCCCACTGAAGATTTTTTTCTGAAGATATCCAACAAGATTTTATACAATATTTTGAACAAATATTTTTAGTACATATTAAGTAGCACTATTTTCTACTACTTAAGTCATTTATTTTTGTTCTAATCACTCGATTTTTTTCCATTCTGATTTTTCTGGTGCTTCTGTATCTTCATTTATGTTTTCATTAGGTGGTAATCAGGAGCAGCCACAAGAAGGGGTGCAGGAGACGCTCGGGAAAACAAAGTGAATTATACTCACATGTTCCAGAGCCAAGACAGCCACCTCATGCCATGAGAGCAGGTTCCACCAAGCCTGATGCACGCCTGTGGGTAAGGCCCTTCATCAGTGTTGGGATGGAGGGCACAAGCAAAAGGAGCAAGCGGATTTCCTTGTCACATTTGTATGTCACCAGGCCACCATCAAGGGAGGGCAAGAGAGGGGACTTGTGCAGGGGCCACCCGCATCACACAAGTCCACTTACACACAGTCTGTGAGAATATTCAGATAGCAGTAAAATATAAAGTTTAAAAATTGAAAATGCATCCCCTTTTTTTCCTTGTGTGAAAAGTCTTTGAAAGTTTGGAAATTATTTTTGTTTTGTTTTGCAAAGTAGGTAATTATTTAATTTTTCTTACTTTCAATTCATTATTTATAGAAAATCAATACATGGGAATCACATTTTTAAACCCCATGTATTGTTCAGGTTTTTTTGGAACCATAATATCTGTAGAAAATAGTGACCATATCATAAGGGTTAAGCTCGATGGATTTCACCACCGGAAGACACTTGCTTAGTCTAAGATTAAAAGAAAAAAATTGAAACTAATCCAAAAGTTCTCATTTTGGTCACTATTCCAGTCAACAACTCTCCAGACTTTTTTCTTTATGTGTGTGTGTCTGTGTGTGGTACTGGGGATTAAACCCAGGGGTGCTCTACCACTGAGCTAAACTGCCAGCTTATTTTACTTTATTTTATTTTAGAGATAGGATCTCATTACATTGCCAGGGCTGGCCTCAAACTCACAATCCTCCTGCCTTAGTCTCCTGAATACGGGCATTACAGGCATGTTCCACCATGCCTGGTCCACTCTCCTGACTTCTAAATCCAAAGATTAGTGTTGTCTTTGCAGTACTGGGGATTGAACCCAAGGGCGTTTTACCTCCAAGTTACACCCCCGGCCCTACTTTTTATACTTTATTTTGAAACTGGGTCTCACAAAGTTGTTGAGGGCCTCACTAAGTAGCTGAGGCTGGCTGTGAACCCAGATCCTCCGATCCCCGCCTCCCAAGTACTGGGATTTGGCCTTCTTTTTTTGTCTATTTTCTTTTTTTATTTACTGGTGCATTGTAATTATACATATATATACATACATATATATATATATATATGTATATATATATATATATTCATTTATTGGTGCATTGTAATTATACATTTTGATAAGTGTCAGGGTATCAGAAGCATGCATGCACACATTGCTCATTTAGCCCTCCCTCAAATCCCACCCTATTCCTTCCCCCTTCCCTCCTTTTCATGCTCAGCATAGTGATTGACTCTGATAAGTTTGTGTATATATGTCATGTGCATTAGTGGGTTTCCCTCTTCCCCCCTCCCATCTCCCTCAGTTAGGTCACCTTCTTTGCTCATCTAAAGTTTTCTCCTTCTTTGTCTGGAGTCCCTTCTAAGTCCCATTCTCCCTAGCTTCCACATATTAGGGAGAACATCCGACTTTTCACTCTTTGTGGCTAACTAATCTCATTTAGCATAATGTTCTCCAGTTCCCTCCATTTCCCTGCAAATGATGTAATTTGGTTCTTCTTTATGACTACGTAAAATTCCATTGTGTACATATCCCATAGTTTTGTAATCCATTCATCTGTTGATGGACACCTTGGCTGGTTCCAAAGTTTGTCAATTGTGAATTGTGCAGCTATAAAATTGATATACACGCATTAGTCTGGTAGTTTGGTTTCAGTTCTTTTGGGTAGATGCCTAGAAATGATATTGCTGGGTCATATGGTAGGTTCACTCCCATTCTTCTGAGGATCCTCCACATCAAGTTTACACATACAAAATTTTCTTTGAATTTTGTAAGAAAGCTAAATTTCAGCTCTTGTTTTCTTATTTGCATAAACATTCATAAATGTGTACTTTTTCTTCACAGCATTTTTTATTTTAAATTATGTTATTTACTAGTTTGCAACATTGTAGTAAGAAAAGTTAGCTTAAAACTTTATTATTTATACATTTTCAATATGTATTTTAATGTATTTCAAAATCTTCAAAGGATATTGGACATTAGGAGAAAAAGAGGTAGACAGATTAAAATGATAGATGCATAGAAAGATCAGCCTAGGGATTGATAATTCCATCACTCTTTCTTTTCTCTTTTACATTCTTGTGTTGAAGATTTTTTTCTCTTCACTATTATAGTTACACTAACTTCTCTTTGCACATATACTATTTTTCTTTTTTATTTTTATCACTTTTCATAATATTTAATGGTTTCACATTAATCATATTTTTATTGACGACTGGAATATTTACCAATATCAACTGACATTTCTTTTACTCTCTACCATGTTTTAAAATATCCCACCTGAATTTAACTATTTGTATTTTTGTCAATTATTTGGATAATTTGCTTTTATTTGTCTCTGTATTGGTAGGTCTTTTATCTTTTAATGTAAAATATTATCATTTGTCCTTTGACTCAGGAATTTAACCAAACAAGAGATTTATTGCTGTATCATTAAACTATATTAATGCTTCTTTTTTCTCTTATTGCCTCTATTTTGATGTATTTTTATATTGTATGTTTACATTCTTAGCCTTTTTCTATCTCACCAAAACCTATTTTTTGACTTTAGGTATTATCTTTTCATTTCACCCTGCTATTCCCATGTGAATATTTATTCCTGTTTCACAGACATTACATATTTTATATGATTACAAACACTGACACTTTCCTGTGAAATTTCTCCTGGACCATTGATTATTTTACTTGATACCTATGTCCTGAGCTGCCTTGATGTTCCAAAAATTGTTCTGGTCCTTGGGGATAAATCAACTGATGTGATGAACTAATGTCCTTGCACTTGAGGAGGTTAACTTCTGTCAGGGTTAGGGGAGCCATTCAATAAACAATACAGAAAATAAAAGAGTAAATAGCATAATAAATTGAAAAGTGGGAACAAAAAATGAAACTGACCCAAAATTTTCCAGAGTGCAGCGGGGCAGTTGGTGTGGAATGCTCAGTGAGGCTTCCATGAGAAAATTAAATTGAAGGCGTTTGCCACACAACGATATGGAGGAAGCCATTTCCAGAAAAAAAAAAAATCATCCTGTGCAAAAGTCCTAGATCAGGACTCAGGTAGAAACACATCTGTTCATCTTTGAGAAAAGTGTTACTCTCCCATACATTTGCATCTTAAGGCTATTCAAAACACCATTTTTCAGTCTAATATAGTCATTGCTCCAATTAGCACAAATTAGTGCAGAAATGCTTCCTCTCTACTTTGGATAAATTTAATCTGGATAATTAATTAGATTTTAAGGTATACCATGATTTGCAATTTATTAAGGTAAAATGTAAAGAGCTGGTTAAAATAATTTGAAGTTGATTTTTTTTTTTTTTGCAGTACCGGGGATTGAACCCAGGGGCGTTCTACCTCCGCGCTACACCCCCGGCCCTATTTTTTATACTTTATTTTGAAACAGGGTCTCACAAAGTTGCGGAGGGCCTCACTAAGTGGAGAGAGAGAGAGAGAAAGAGCTGAGGCTGGCCACGAACCCGGATCCTCCCGTCTCTGCCTCCCAAAGTACTGGGATTACAAGCGTGCGCCACCACGCCAGGTCCTGAAGTTGATTTTTAATTATTGACTTAGAACCACTTTTCATGCTTCCAGATAATTTAGAAGTTACAGCTCAAAAGAGGAAGACTTTAAATAGCGTTTGATCTTCAGAAACCCTTCACTAAGTCATCATAAGCTTTTTAAATCGCTCTCCTTTGAAAAGAAAAGCATATGATCCTTTGTGTAATCCAACTTAAATCCTAAAGTTTTTACATTTGGTACATAAGTCTGTTTAATTTCTTTTGCAAAATAAATAGTTCTAGATGCATAATAATTTAGCAGAACACTAGAATTTGACTCTAGTTGACAAAAAAAAAAATAAAAACTTGCTGTCCCATCTAATTTTCCGTAAGAATGATTATAGTATTAATGTTCAAAGGACAGGTGAAACAGAGTAAGGTAAAATCAAAATGAATGTAAATTTCTTTAAGTTAAATAAATAAATGATTCATCAGCAAATTTAAATAAATGTTCA
Source organism: Glis glis (assembly GCA_004027185.1). Classification (NCBI taxonomy): domain Eukaryota; kingdom Metazoa; phylum Chordata; class Mammalia; order Rodentia; family Gliridae; genus Glis; species Glis glis. The sequence goes on from PVJS01013030.1 coordinate 30,128, forward strand.
CAGCTCACAATTTGAGTATGTGTGTGTATGTCTGATTGTCAGAATCAAACAAAAATATAAAGCTGTATCTCTATGTAAAAAGGATTGATTTGGAAAAACAAGAGAGGATTGCAATACAGGGCACATGTGTACAAACCAGGTTGGGAGGCTTCTGGTATGTCTAAGGGACAAAGGAAAGGTTGAGTTTGTACTGGGGAATGAGAAAAGCCACATACTGGGATTTGGGAAGGGTGTGTGGGGGAAGGGTGAATTAAGGAAGGTTGGATTTCATCCGTGCACACTGTATGCATGTTGGAAATATACTGAACCCCATTGTTATACATGTTAATCAAAACTAAAAATGGTTATTAAGAAAAGAAAGAAAATTCTGGCACTTGTGGCATGATGCAGGAACTGGTAAGATCTGAATAGAGAGTGCTGGCAGTTACTAGGTAAAACTAGTCTTAAAGCCATAGCATACTTTTTTCTTGGATTGGACTTGCAAAGCAGTAAGTCAGGCTAGTTTTTTGGTTAAACAATTAGCTGCCCCTGTGATAGTGCCTGTTATCAGGCAAATTATGTGTGAAAGCCCTTCCCCATGGCCCTCCCTGGCTCCATTTGTCAGAGTTTGACATGAGTGATTGATTCCATTTCTGAAACTGACAACGTTCACAATGATCATTGACATATTTAGTTGGCATGAAAAAGTCTGATTAGAACTTTTAATGCTCACTTTCTACTGAAATATCAGTCTTTGGATGATTAAATAAAAATATCCACATATGTCACTCACAAAAGGGCAAGAGGAAAAATTGGTTGAAATATTATAAATATTGTGTCAGAAAAAATATTTTTACTGTGCTACTCTAAATAGGAAACTTGTTTTTTTTTCTACAATTCTGAGTCTTCAGTGGGTAATAATCAAATTATAACTTTGATGCTTTAAAAACCATGCCTTTGTCTAACGTTTGTACATTCTAAACTGCCTTTATCATCTTTCTACCAATGAATATTTTCCCAAGATGCTTACAGTAATAAATAAATGAATATTGTTTTTAATCAAGGTTCTCAGTTTGCTTTGGAGTTCAACACATTTTTTATGTCACCTCAGTCTTTATTTTCCAGAGTAAAAATTAGAATTACACGATACAGAGAAATACTTTTAGAATGAATCACCGAGAAATACAATCTATGTATAAGCTGTAGTATGTCTCCTACAGAAGCTGCATTCTTTGCAGCATTGTAAACCAGTTATTATCATCAACCTTTTCATATTAATTAGATTTATAGGATTCCCTTACATGACAGATTTGAATTATTTGTTACAACTCAATTTTTCTCATATTTTTCAGAATCGTAGAGTTGTAATCCAGTGCACATTCTTATATTCACATCACTTTAGGAATTTGCTCATTTATTCCCAGTTTCTCTCCATACTGTGTCCCTACATATCTCTATATTAACCAAGATATCTAGAGGCATTCCCACATGTTTTACATTAATACAGGCTCTCTTCACTGTATTCTTGAGTCTCTTACCAAAACATTTTATTCAACATTTTACTATTTTTACAGTCCCAGTACATTATTATTGTCCTATGCATTTTTTTTGGCAGTACCAGGGATTGAACCCAGGGGCATTCTACCTCCCGGTTACACCCCCAGCCCTATTTTTTATTTTTTATTTTGAAACAGGGTCTCACTAATTTGCGGAGGGCCTCACTAAGTAGCTGAGGCTGACCGCGAACTCAGATCATCCGGTCTCAGCCTCCCAATTGTCTTAGGCATTTTAAATATACTTGTCCTGAATTTTACAACTCTTTTTTCCCAACATATTTATAGTAAAAGCTTGTGAATTTGTTTCCCAAATCTATGTTTATGTGTCCCTGGGAATGGGCTCAGGTTGCCACCTAAAGAGCATTTCAATGTCTTGATGTATTGAATCATCACATAGTGTTTTGCAGACAAAATTCTCACTTTTGTTTCTACACTAGAGAAAGGGTCAGAATATTACCAAATTTAGAGAAGGTAAAATTCCAAAATTTATATTTGAAAATATTGAATGACTTACTCTAAAATTTGAACTTATTTCTCCTTTGACAATTGAAGCTTTTATGGCTTTAGGTAATCCAACTTTGAGCTTGCAAAGTCTAAATTCAGTTCAATATTGTCTTATTCTATTTATCTCAAAACAAGATTTGCTAGCATCATAATGTTTATGTTTGGCTAGAAACTAAAGTCATTCTTAATTCCTTAAGAATTACAATTCTTAATTATAATAATAACTATAGTAATTGTTATTACTATAATTTCCCAAATGAATCATATGTAAATGGTTATATTGTAACACTGCTGTTAAAAAGAATGTGACTTAATTTCAAGACAGGACAGATCTTTATAATCCATGTGTGTATGTGTATGTGTATGGGAAGGTCATATTTGCTAATATTCAGTTACTTTGAAGGAAATTGCTATAGGAAATTTTAGAAAAATGTTTTAGGCCTCTCTAGGAACATAGCATATATGAGACAAAAAATAATTTTAATGTTTCATATATTCTGTGATTATTCAAAACATAAATGAATCTACACACAAAAATTAGATGGTGTCTTATCTCTAGTGCTATGAGATAAGATGATGTGTGTAATGCAAAATCCATTTCAAAGTCAAAAAAAGGAGACTCCTGGAGACACTCAAGTATAACTAGTACTCATAAACAATTTGACTAATTAATGGCCAATGGCTCAAGTATATATGATTAAAGGGGGCAATTTTTAGCAAATAATTTCCTGTCAACAGAAGAAACTACACAAGACAATACTTACATTCTTTCCTCTCCATTTCAAACATGATTTAGCTTTCCCCAGAAGTGTGCAACTGTCTGTGTTATGACAACTATGTTTTAAAGATTTAAAAAAAAATGTCATCACTTGGGTGTTTCTGAATACCACGGTGCTTGACTCAAGACAGGCGATGTCTTTCTGATTCCACCCACACTCTCTGATGGCGGCTTGCCTTTGAGGCAAGCCTCGATTCTACAGGTTCAGTTGCTGTGTGTTTACTTATGGTGTGTTTACTCTTTTTACAAGGAAAAGACATGTGCTGTGATTTCCCCTTCTATGGTCAGGAATATTCTGGAGCATTTTATAAGACTAGTGTAGAGAAATAAAAGCTTATTTAATAATAATAGAGCAAGGAAAATATGTCCCTTATATTTTCACTTTTTAATGTTCTTAAAAGAGAATAACTATTGCTTGCTTTAGAAACTAATGATCACACTTGCTTCTACCACGTTATGACTATTCAAAACTTTGGTGTTATAAGATAATTAATATGGAAATATTATGACAAGAAACATCAGATTATTAATTACTCAAGCTAAATGATTCATATTTAATGAGAAATTTTATTGACTAAGAAAAAGATCAAATGTAAGGTTCATTTCCTACTTAGAAATAAAATACTACACATCTTTCTCAGTCTATCAAAAAGTAAGTCAATAAAGAACTTCTTGATCAGTGAAGTTATATAAAAAATCAGTTTTAAGAGTTTAAAAAGCCTGTCAGTTTTCTTTCTGGGATTCTGATGTGGCCTACAAGGTAGGTCACTTTGCGGCCGTCACTGATGAAAGGTGAGTCTTTCTATGCTGCTATCTGTTCTGAAGAGAACATCTCGATTGTGTTACTCATTGTTATGCACCAGTTTTGGGACTAATTTCTCAATGTAATATAGCATGATTAAGAAATATAATTTACTGAAGGAATTTGAAGAAATTAATAAAGGGAATGCAGAAAGAAAATGAATCCAAATTGAAGCCACAAAGGAGATAAATTTTCATAGCTATTATGTTGGCTATTACTGAAAAAATAAAAACAATTAAAACAAAGCAACAATTGTTGGTGGGAATATGGAAGGATTTGAACGTGTTACACTGCCAATGGGAGTATAAAATGATCAAAAGTCTATGTCTTAACAGGTTCTCCAGGAGGTTCCCATGTATGCCACAGTGTGGGAACCAATACACGGAGACAATGAAGTCTACCTTCCTAGTAGAGCCAGAGATGTTGTTGGATTGATATATCACTAAATACTCTAACTCCAGTTTGTAACATAAGGTACAGGACGGCTAAGGTTTTTGTTTCAAAAGAGTATGTGTGTGTGTGTGTGTGTGTGTGTGTGTGTGTGTGTGTGTATGTGTGTGTGTGTGTGTTTGGGTATTGAGGATTGAATCCAAGGGCATTCTACCTTGGAGCTATGCCCCCAGCCCAATTTTATTTTTTATTCTGTAACAGAGTCTCACTAAATTACCATGGCTCGTCTAGAACCCGTGATCCTCCTATCTCGGCCTGTACTAGGATTATAGGCATGTACCACCACACCAGGCTCAATAAAATTACTCTTATAGTGTTAACTGGGGATAGATTAATGTTCTGAGTGGCCCCACCCACTAGGGAGAGTTGGAGAGCTATAGACTGGCGGAATTTAGATTCAGACTCCTGATGGGAGTTTATACCAATTTATTTTCACACTTCACACGGGGTATGGGGGTCCTAATTCTGCACAGCCAAGACTCAGCAGGGGAGCTTACCAGAACGCAGTTTCTCCTCCAGGTTCTTGGGTTGTCGCCGTTGGTGGGAACACACCAGCAGTTGTGGAGCACTGTGACCAGGGGTCTGGTAACTCACTTGACTTGGAGCTGGAGGCTCACTGGGCCTAATTCCCCTGGGCCTTATATACCATTTGAGAGGGGGTCTTATCTTAGTTAGACATATGCTCCTTAAGCTGAGGCTGGGCATGCGCAGTTACATCTAGTGCTAGGGTTGCATCAGCTGGGGGGAGAGGGCGTTAAACATATCTTATCACTCAAGCCAGACCTGGGAGGCTCCCGGGCTGTGATTTTGGCTGTCTTACTTTAACTCACACACATTTGCCTCAAAATGGCAGCACTTATGTCAAGCAGTTCATAACTCAAAAAGCATGTCCAAAGGCACTCTCCACAATTAAAATAGGAACTTACTGAATCTGAAACTTTTATGGTCCATAAAAACAGTACTAAGATCCTAATATGCAGTGGTAATTGGGAATTTTCTGTATTTTTTGCTCATTTTGTTAATCTAAATTGCATTAAAAATAGCCTGTTTATTGAAAAATACATTGAATTATAATATTCCCATATCTGACAACTTGAATAAACATTTAATAAATAATAGTAACTTAATCATTTATTGCCTTTTAAAAATATGTGTAACTGAGTTTTGTATCCTAAAATATATCTTTCTGTTCTAGAATAAGGGCTGAGATACATAACTTTGACAAAGTTTGGTGTATTTATGTTTGAGTTACTAGTTGCTAATATTAAATTTTTCAGTATACTTTTTAAAGCTTTTTTTCTGTTGTTGTTGTTCTGGTTTTTCATTGTATTCTTTATGTACTGCCTTTGTTTTGCAGAAAATGTGTTGATTATCTTTGTCAGAAGAGAAATATAACTGTTGCAGATTTAGCAATACAAGGTACAATTACATATGCTCAAAATAAACACATTCTAATTGACAGAACAGCAAAATTTCCATTTAACATAAAATCTGTGTCCTCAGTATAGATTAATTATATCCTTAACAATTCATATACTATCTGAAAAGTACTCCAAAGCTACAAAAATAGAATTAAAAGTTCTTTTTATGTCACTAAAGAAAAGAAGTGGAGTTTATAAATTTAACTATTTCAAAGTCATCTAAATTCTGTTATCAGACAGTACCAAACAAACAAATTTAATTGTGAACTAATGATGATTAATTAAACCAATTGAATTTTATTTCCATACTCAACTTCATTTGTAGTATATAAACAACTCAGAACTAAAGAGCTATTGCAAATGATTGGAAAAGGGTGAGTTATTTTTTATAAATAGCAAAACATGTATTCCTTTTTGTATTTTAAAGTGAACTTAATGTTTCTTTTTATTCTCTTGACCCATAACATGGTCATTTTGTAGCAAGTAGTACTGTTTGCCATGACAAAAAAAGTCAATGAATCTTTTTGAAGACTACTTGGTTTGCTGGGATGGGATGACAGGCATCTCTATGAAGTGATGAGGTAGGTTGGGCCAACTGGGTTTAGCTTTCAGGAGTGGCTATGGCCATGATAGGGTCTGTAGACAGGATTCTTTGGAGGGGGAACCTGAGACTGTTTGGATAAAGGTGCATACATTCAGAGGACCTTGGAAAAAAACTGGAGTACCAACCAATCAGACATCCCTGAGGTCAGGGATCTGGCCTCAGTACCCTGTGTGCAGACCACAGATTGAGAAATGGGTCAACTCCTTTGTGATTCATAGGCAGCATGCTAACATGCACAGACATCCCGAGGATGGACCCACTGCTATGGGATTGAACCACACAGGGCATTACAAACCAAACATCAGAATAGGTTGGAGAATTGTTCCAGTAAGTGTGTGAACTGAGGAAGAGGAGTGAATGGTGGTGTATCAATGTAGACTAGCCAGGTAGGATGGAAAGTAGAAGAGGACCTGCACACTGAGGGTGGAAGTTGGAAAGTGGACAGAAGGTACTGCTTCCAGGAACAAACCACTTCCATTAAGAATACCCATATTGCTGTCTGTCTCCAAATCCTTGCATTACATCTTTGTGAAAACTGCCTTCCCTTGCATCAAGGAAAGCCTCTAAATGGAATGCATTTAATTTTCAGATGTGTGATCTCTTTCTAATAAGCCAACATGTATATGCTTTGGGTCTTGGGAACGTAATGGCTGTTGATTATTCCCTCTGTACCCCCAGCTCTCACTCTGTGGCTTTCAGGGTCATGTTTATACAAGGGGTTTTGCCTCCATCACCGTCACTCTGTGTTGAGCTTGCTGGTGAGATTGACTTTGGTGAAGTACTTTCAGTTAGTGGACCTGTGGGTCAGAGAGTCCAGGTGACTTGAAGAGACAGTAAATAAAAGTAATTTTAATCATTTATTACCTTTCAAAATATGTATAATTGAGTTTTGCATCCTAAAATACATCTTCTTGTTCTAGAGTAAGGGATGAGAAACTCAGATGAATTTTGGTGTGTTATGTAACAGCTGGAGCCCACAGCTTGAACTTTCCCCTTGACACCCACTTTCAGTCCACATACTGTTTATGGTGGTTATTCCCCATCATGAAGCCCAGATGGAAAGAATTCATGGTGTTGGGGTTGAGGCCAGGCATATTCACCAGACGCCTTCACCTGGGACCACTCTTCTGCCATTCTTGGTAACATCATTTGGTTGGAGAGGATCACTGCACATCATCTGAGTTAAAGGTTAGCACACACAGCTCCTGGGCCCAAGCATAGCATGGAACACCTCCCTGTTGGCCCGCAGCTCTCTCTCCATGGCACTCAGCAGGTTCTACTCTTTATTGCAGGTTCTTCCTAGCCCTCTATACCACGAAATTCCTTCCTTCTGCCCATCTCTCACCACAGTCCCTACCCTCAACTGGCTGTGTGAAAGTCAACATCAACTCCTTTTGAAGGCCAGTCTTCTAAAAAGGGGAGCTGCAAAGGCCCCCACATCCCAGTACTTGACACGAGATGAGGGTAAAGATAGAAAATGAGGAGTGTGGGACTAAGGAAAGAGGGGTGAAATAAAGTTGAACAGCTGTGAGGTTCTACTAAAGCAGGTCTTTGTGGTAATACATTTATTTGTTTTTACACAATTGACCAACACATAAACATTTGTGGAAAGTATAAATGAAGCTATTGTTTGCTTTTCAGCCCTATCTTAATCCAAAGAAGCACTAAAATATGTCAAACTATGCATACATCCTGATTCTTATATCTTGCAATTTTCTACAGTGTTTTATTAGATTTTATGCTATTGTATGTATTTTTGGCACTGATATTTCAAGTTAGATATACGTTTTAAAGTTTCCTTAAAGATTTCTTGTGATATCTACAATTTCTGACAATGTAGAAATCAAAAACACTCTTGGGTGGCAACTTGGTGAAGTACCACATGCTGTGAACCTTGCTTTTTGTGCTTTCTTAGCAACACCGCAATGCCTGTTAGTTATTTCTTTCTCTAAGCTGCCTGCCAAACTGTTGAAGTAGTTTTTGATATGGCCAGATGGCCACTTCAAAACAAATCAAAATACAATATTTGGTCTCTGACCCTACCTGCATACAAATCTTTGAATATGAATGCTAGCTCAGATTGGATTTCAGGTCTCACTAATTGTTTTGATGTTCCTAGACAGTTTGTATGAAACATGTTTGATCCAACAGCTAACGCTGGCTTCGCTTCTTATTACTGTGTTGTGTAATGTCCCTTCTGGTGCTTTGTTAAATGTGATAACAAAATTGACGGATAAAATATTAATCTGAAGTTCTTACTAAGCATAAAATGGACAAAATCTGCATTAACAAGAGGGATCAATCTAATTCAGCGACTATGTGTGTGTGTAAGGTTTACTACAGAAATCTGGTAGAACTTTTAAATGTTTAATTTGTAAACACCATCTTTGAGAAATGTGAATAAGAAGAAAACACAAAAATTCAGTGAATTATAATGTAGTTGCTATGTTACAGACTCAAGCAAAAGTAATGAATTCATTTAGTCAGTTCTTTCCCATTTATTCTTACACTCATTGTCTTTCTATAGATCTTTCTTCCTTCTGCCTTCTTTTCCCTCCCCTTAATTCTCCTCTTTCTTTTCCTTCCTTCCTTCCTTCCTTCCTTCCTTCCTTCCTTCCTTCCTTCCATCTCTTCCTTCTCCTAGCAATTCATTAAAATGCTATAGAGAATTAAACAGACATTTTCACATTAACTAAATTGATTACAATTAAATAGCTATTTACATTGGAAAAAAAGGATACTCTCCAAGGTCATACAGATCCAAAAGTTTAGATTTCATATATGAGATAGTTAAATATTTGTTTTAAATATGACTTTCATTATATTACAAACATTATAATGAGAAAATGAAAACTAAATATTTTTTGCACTTTGGAGATAGGAAAAATATAAATAATTTGATAACATGTTCCATTTATGAGACTAAGAGGGAACAAGGCACTCACATATTTTTTGGTAAGAGTGCAAAGTGTGGCAACTCCTATGGAAAAGAATTTTGGAACATCTAAAAATATTTTTAATTCCATTTCCAGCAGTCTATTCAAAAAGCCCAAAGGTAAACTGACAATTTGAAATGCCTGGATCAAACATTCTTCAGTGTTACATTAAGTATACTAGTATTAAATTGGAGTCAATCCAAACATCCAACATCGTGTTCTGGTTGAGTAAAACACAATATAGCTATATGATACAATGTGCTATATGTCTATCAAAGGCATCTGGGAATACCTCTAGGTAATGGATTGTGTGTGATGGGAAATCATTATAGTATGTTTCTTTTTGTGTAAGAACAGGAAAGAACATGTCTCTCCCTCTCTCTCCTCTTCCACCTACCTATCATCTATCTATCCTCTTCCTTTTTAATATTTTTGTGTGCATTTGCTTATATATTCAAAGAAAATAAGAAATATTCATAACAATGGTTATCTACAAATGGAGGGGGACAGGGTTGAGAGCAGCTCTGAAGATGTTATTTCACAAACTACAATTTGTTATGTGGTGTTCACTCTAAGATACTGTAAATTGTTTGCATAATCAAAAGTTATAATAAAAGGTGAACTATCTAGAATCTGAGCAGTTTTTATACCAGAGATTTAGCTAGTGAATTACTAACCTTAAGTAGTTAACGATTTGATAATATTTGATAGTATTTATATAGTGGTTTATAATCTTAGAAACACACAATCATTCTCAGTCAATCATTCTTTGATAGTAATATCATCATGAATTAGAAGCTACTGTATATCTATTGTAAGGTAATTTAAATAATTCATTTTATTTTTTGTACATGTGTATGATACTGAGGATTGAACCCAGTGGCATTCTACCACTGAGCTACATCCACAGACCTTCTATATTTTTATATAGATTTATATTTTTATATATCTATATTCACTAAGTTCCTCAGACTGCACTCAAACTTATGATCCTCCTGCCTCAGGCTCCTGAGTCCTGGGATTATAGGTATGCCATTATGCTTGGCCAAAATTTTATCTCTTTCTTAATAGCCATTTTTCAATAAAGAAGATACAAATCTAAAATTAAAAAATATAGCAAAAGTCTAATTTTCCAGGTAAGTAGATATATCAATGTGCATTTATTATTTTCCTCACTAAAATTGTTTATTTTCTCTCTTCACTAAAAACACTATAGAAGCATTTATAGCCCAGTAAAAATGAACGCTCCTTGTAACAAAATATTGGCATCTAATACCATTCTCCAAAACAGGATTATAGGGCTCCTAGAAGTGGTTCTGCCCAGATGCAGGAAATTTACCTGAACAATCTTGTGGTGCCAGAAAATAAAATGCTATAAATGTGATACTACTGGTGAGACAGACACAGTACCAACCTGGCACAGCTAAGATCTAAGATAAGATTATTTGAGCTTCAGGAAAAAAAAAAAACACTAAAATTTATAATGAAATTTTGAATATATGAGAAACATTGTATTTATAAGATACTCAAAAAGTATTTAAAAAGCTATAAAGAGAAGAAAAATATTGCTGAAAGGTTAAGATTAATATCATATATTTTACAAAGTAAGCAAGTTTAGTCAGACATAAATATAGAATGCTATACCAATAAATAAAGACATATACAGAACACTTATAAAACTTGAACCTGCACTGAGAACATCTCAGAAATTTTGAAAGTATCAATATCTTACAGAACAAATTTTCTGATAAATTGTAATTAAATAAAAATTAACAATAAAGAGATAGGCCAATGTAGTCTAAGAAATACATATGTTAGAAATTTCAGTACATTTTTAATAACCCTTGTATACAGTAAATCACTACTAACAAAATATTTGGAATTGAACAAAACAATATAATGTATTAAAGCTTATAGGATGTAGCTAAAGTTGTACTTAGAGGTAAATATATAATCTTTTTTTAAATTATGGAATATTTGTTCAGAGTTTTAACTTTGTTCAATATGAAATATTTCTGAAAAGAAGAAAGTAGACTACTAGGTTTTCAACTTCTTGTTTAACTTGATGTATAAACACATGTAGAACAATGTAGAACATTGGTTGGCACATATGTAAATATATATATTTGAAATATCTATATACTAATATTGAGAAGCATAAAACATTTCTATGCAAATGGTGAACATTCTACATAGCAATAAAACAAAAGATTACATCAAAGGTTAACATTTATATTTCTAAAATATAACATCAAGTTCAGTGTGTTCTTTCTTATACCTTGTCTTTGCAAAAGTGATGGGGGTGTTGGCTCTTTCCATGCTTGAGTGAGTGACGTCAACCAGAATGTTGTTGAGTTTTTCAGTTTTCCTCTCCTTTGCCAGGCTCTGAGGATCCTATCTCTGAACCCAATGATCTAGAAAGTGAGATGTCTAATACTTGAAGAAGGCACAGTTCATAGTCATTTGGCGGCCAATCTGTTTTTTTTTTTTAATTGGCGCATTGTGATCATACATCTTGATGGGTTTCAGGGTGATAGAAGTACACATGTACACCATGGTCAATTAGCCCTCCCCAATTCCCACCTTCATTCCCTCCCCCTTCCCTCTTGCTCAGCATATTAGTTGACTTTTGTATATTTGCATATGTACATTCTGTGCATTATGGTCTTTCCCTATTCCCTCCTCCTATCCCGCTCAATTAATTCTCCTTCTTTGCTTACCTGAGGTTTTCTCCATCTTTGTCTGGAGTCCCTTCTATGCCTTATGCTACCTAGCTTCCGCATATTTGGGAAAGCATCCGACTTTTCACTTTTTGTGATTGACTAATCTCACTAAGCATAATGTTCTCTAATTCCACCCACTTTCCTGCAAATAATGTAATTTTGTTCTTCTTGATGGCTGCATAAAATTCCATTGTGTACATATCCCATCATTTTGTAATACATTCATCTGTTGATGGGCATCCTGGCTGGTTCCATAGTTTGGCAATTGTGAATTGTGCAGCTATAAACATAGATATGCATGCATTAGTCTGGTAATTTGGTTTCCATTCTTTGGGTAGATAACTAGAAGTGGTATTGCTGGATCATAAGGTAGGGTCGTTCCAGAACTTCTGAGGATCTTCCACACTGTTTTCCAAAATGGTTGCATTAATTTGCAATCCTACCAACAGTGTATTAGGGTTCCTACTTCTCCACATCCTAACCAGCATTTGCTATTGTTTGTGTTTTTAATGATTGCCATTCTAATTGGGGTTAGGTGAAATCACAGAGTAGTTTTGATTTGCATCTCTCTGATTGCTAATGATGCTGAACATTTTTTCATACACTTATTGGTTATTTGTATTTCTTCCTTTGTGAAATGCCTATTTAGTTCACTTGCCCATTTTTTGATTGGGTTGTTTGTGTTCTTAGTGGTGATTTTCTTGAGTTCTCGGTATATTCTAGATATTAGTCCTCTATCAGAGGAGTAGCTGGCAAAAATCTTCTCCCATTCTGTTAGCTCTCTGTTGAGGTTGCTGATAGTTTCCTTTGTTGTGCAGAAGCTCTTCAGTTTAATGCAATCCCACATATTGATTCTCTCTTTTTTTTTTTTTTTTTTTG
>PVJS01013031.1:0-42758 GCA_004027185.1 Glis glis
AAAAAAAAAAAAAAAAGAAACAGGTCTCACTAATTTGGCGAGGGTCTCACTAAGTTGCTGAAACTGACCTTGAACCTGCAATCCTTCTATCTCAGCCTCCCAAGCACTGGAATTACAGGTGTGTGCCACCAGGTCTGGAAGCTTTGTGATTTTAAGTGAATGTCTTAACCACTCAGTGCCTCTATTTCCTTGTCTGTAACATGGGTACACCAATTGTGTCTCTCTCAGAAGGCTGCCGTACAGTTAAAGGAAGTAATGTATTCCAAGCACTTAGACTGCCAAACGTATAATAAGTGACATCAAAATAATAGTCACTATTTACTTTTCAGAGTCCTGACCCATCTGAAGAAGATTAAATTATCTCCCTACCGCTTAAGAATTTCTGTTTAGGTCAAATTGACAAGTGAATATAAAAATTCTGTATAAAATGCCAAATTCTATATTCATATAAGACAGATCCGTGATGATGATAGGGATAAGTTTCATGTCATATTGGACAATTATTTTTAAAGAAGAGTATTTCACTAGGCAGCTTAAGGGCAGGAGTTCAAACTTCAAGTGAGTCGATTAAAGGTTCTTTATTTATAAAATGTCAAATTCTGTATTAATGTAAGACAGTTGTGATGATAATAGTGATTATAAGTTTTATGTCACATTAGACACGTATTTGTAAAGGAGACTATTTTGTAAGAACTTAAAGATAGGAGTTCAAACTTCAAGTAAATCAGTTAAAGGCTCTCTCTTCATTCTAAGAGATATCTGGACACATGTGTATGTGTATGTTTATTTTTTTCTTATGGTACTTAGGATGGAACCCAGGGGCATTCTACCACTGAGCTACACCCCCAGCCCAATTTTATTGTTTTATTTTGAAACAGGGTCTCACTAAGTTGCAGAGGGCCTCACAAGTTGCTGAGGCTGGCCATGAACCTGCGATCCTCCTGTCTCAACCTCCTAAATACTGGGATTACGAGCATGCGCCACCACGCCTGGCTGTTATGTTAATATTTAAAAATTAGTAATGTGTTCATATCATCAGATAAATATTAGAAATGATCACCAGTAAAAGATATAAAAATGTTAAATGCTAATCTAATTATCTTTATAACAATTTAAAAGAACTGTGCTGGGAAGGTTAATGAAGACTGACCTAGTAAAATCCCCAATATTTTTGTCTAGACAAGTTTTATATTATCTCTTTCAATTCATTTTGCAAATCTAAGAAAGAAAATTTAGATTATATAATTTATAACAAAAATCACAGTTACCAGATTTTTTTTAATCTAACAAGTACAGCATTTTCTTATTTGCCCTTTGAAATAAGTATGCTTTGTGGGAATTGATAGTGTACTTTAGTTCAAGATGCACAATACAAAATTTACAATAACATTTCTATCATTCATTTAAAATAGAAAAAAGATCCTACTCATGTTTAAGTAGAATGGCCCCTCCCACCCTAGTCCCAAACCCCATTCTCCTGCTACATTAATGAGAGAAGCATAATAAAAATACATACTGAACAATGCTTGTGTGTCAGCTAAGTGTTATACATGAATTAGCTTATTTAATCCTCACAAAAATCCTGAAAAAAAGGCACTATTTTGTTCTTTAGTGTCCAGGCTGAGCTTTGAAGTTGGAAAGTACAAGATTTAAGTTATGGTTTCTCAATTTAGTGTGACCAAGGCCATTCAAATCCCCAGCTATATTTTTCCCATCTGCTGAAATGGAGATAAGAATGCCTACCTAAAGGGCCAGTGAAGTTAAATATCATGTGAATTCCGAGCATAAATTAAAGGCTTAATATGCATTTTCTTTCTTCAGAAAATTTCAATATCTAAACTTGTAAAAAGTGGTTGGTTGAGGAATACAACTAGGAATTTTAATCATTATGAATTCCTCACTAATAGAAATTTGCTACTTTAAGATACTTAATTTATGGCTCAATTTTATTTTATCATTTGCAATATGGGTATAATTCTTCTTAGGACCTAATGTGTAAATGGGAATTTCAGTAATACTAATTAATCTATATAAGATCTTTGACAGAGAATTAGCCCACATATACATATGTATAGTCTTTAGGTCAATTTAATTAATGTTAAAGTACTGTCACCAGCTGAAAGGGTTAGCCATACTAAGAATGGAAGATAGTGGCTATTCAATTGAGCATAATTATCACATTTTTATGAATAACATGAAATTATTTTTTAAAACTAAAAAGGTAGCCAAGTGTGGTGGTGCACATCTATAATCCAAGTACTTGTGAGGCTGAGACAAGAGGATTATAGGTATGAGGCCATACTCAGCAATTTAGCGAGACTCTCAGCAACTTAATGAGAGCCTGTTTCAAAATAAAAATAAAATAGTGCTAGGGGTGTAGGTTGAAGGTAGAATGCCTGTGGGTTCAATTCCCAGTATAAAAAAAACCTAAAAAATGATTGAATGTAGGTAAGTCTATTGATGAAACAATTTTGCCATGAGGGGCTGGAGGTGTAGCTCAGGATCACTGTTAGAGTACTTGGTTTGCAGGTGGTAGGCCCTGGTTTGATTCCCAGCACTACACACAGACACACAGACACACACACACAAAGAAAAAATAGAAAATAATTTAAGGTTGGTATGAGTTGATAGTATTTAAGTTGGTATAAGTTGATAGTTATCGGGTACATGCACCTTCATTATTTTAATAAACTATTTCATCTATTCTGTATATATTTAAAATGCTACAAAATAAGAAGTTAAAAGATTGGTAACTTTTCAAATTTTTATTACATATTCTTTCTTGGTAATGACAAAACCTCTGAAGGCAAATCAAGGCAGTCCAGAATTGGCTGAGTATATTACATTGAACTCTTCTAGAAGTATAGCTGACCTAGAAGAGAGACCGATTTTCAAATACTGCAGGCCCAGTTTTATTGTTCTTAATGTGGCAAATGAGAATTTTGGCCACAAAAGCCTGACTACAAACCATATATCTAATTACTTACAAGTATATTTGAAGAGAGAAAGGACAAAGAGGATCTGTCCTAATCCTTACAGAGCATCAGGGATCATCAAGTGGTTTAGTATAGGTGGACCTTTCCTTATCTTTTAGCTAATTGAGTGTGTTTTGTCTCACAAACTCTGTGTTCTGCATATCTGACTCTGTCAACACATTTTCATATTAAATCTTTTACCAATACAGAGGGCATCAGATGTCAAGGTCATGGTGATGTCTGTCTGGATGAGCAAAAGCAAGTTTCCTTTCCTCATCTGACTCTTGTTGAGTGTGCGAAGTCCTTGTGCTGCTTGTGCTAGTGCAGCTTCCACTCTGGAGAACAGTGTACTCTTGTGGGGCAACATTAAAACCAACCAGACAGAAAACCTGAATCCCAGAAATGTTCACCAACAGGATGGGACCAATGACACACATTAATGATTGTCTACCTGTTTTGGCAATGGGTTAGATATATGAAGAAATTGTTGGCTTAGATGTACCTGCTCTGGTTACCTTTTCTGCACCTCAGTTTCATATTTTAATATTATCTGCACATGTGAGGTTTTAGGAGGGTAAGACATTAAGAAAATCAAAAGAGAAGCTTTAGATCACTTTAGAAAATTATCATTTTATTTAGATAATATGAATTACTCAGATTGTCCTGTTTGCATACTAACTACTGCTTAAATTTTAAATATAGCTTTGGTGTATAGAAAAAATAGAGGCAATTACATGTATATTTGTGTAAAGAAGCATCAGTCATAAGTATATAAATATAGTACATGCAGAAAATTTGATCTGATAGGTTATGCATAATTCAATGAGTTAATTTCTCGGTCTTTCATTATAATTCT
Source organism: Glis glis (assembly GCA_004027185.1). Lineage (NCBI taxonomy): Eukaryota > Metazoa > Chordata > Mammalia > Rodentia > Gliridae > Glis > Glis glis. Next base: position 3,832 of record PVJS01013031.1, read on the forward strand.
TCCATCAACATAACTAGTTTTGTTTTTTTTTGAGAGAAGCATTAAAGGGCTAGATGATGGTGCAAATTTCTTCATTGTTGAGCATGGTTCATTTTTTATTTTTGGATAGTAGTAATTCTATGCATACTGCCACATATCATGAGTATACATGTGTTTATATATAGGTATATAAAACACTGTTATTTCATATATTTCTGACATTTTATTAGAAAAAATGCAACTTCTAATAATAATCACTCCGTGGGCATTTGTTGACGAATTTATGATTGAGAAAATTAATGATTAGAATAAAGTGATGTTTATATAAAGAAAACTTTAACACAAATTGACTACATAAAGTCAAGCAAGTATTAAAATAAAGTACTTCATGTTATTTAAACTATCTACTCAAGAGTGGGTTGTGGTGGGAAGCACATCAAGAGATGTTGTGTGCATATATAATTACAATGTACCAATAAAATCATCCATTTAAAATAGCTGTGAGAAAAATTCATGTAAAGTATATCAGGATTTTATTTTTTGTTGTTTGTTCTTTTATTCCCAGATTATTAAATTGAAAATCAAAATTTTCAATTACTGGGCTTATTTAAAGTGAGACATACTTTTATCCTGTTATCCCTATTGAGCCAAATAGCTTTGTGACACATGATCAGCATAGCTATGGGAAGACAGAGCAGTAGCTGCTGCCACTTCTGAAATTCAATAAATAAAAGGCAGCCATGGTCTGAGAGTCTGTAAGTCTGGCACCTTTGAAATCATTACTTTCCATTAAATACTCCATTTATTTGTTGCCTGTCTTTGATCATGAAATTGGAAAATGCCTCTTCCCATAGCAATATACTTACACATAAAAAACTGAGCAACCTCAGGTAGCATTCTTATTCATAGTTATAAACTTGTGGTAAGCATGCTAGGTTGGCAGTAGGGTTATTGAGGTAGTTACCTGCTCCAACAACTTTGTCAATGGATATGTTGGTAGCGTCCAATTCCTTAGCAAACTCATGAACGGCTTGTGTCGGGTCTTCGTATGTATGTGGGTCGACATAAGTTCGGAGGCCTGGAAGTTTTACTGTGTAAGGGAAGGAACAACGGCATTATTGTAGTAAGATTTATAAAACTTGACTGAGCAAATTTTATGATAATTCTGTTGGCTAAAACAATCTCCATCCAAATAAGGTATACCAATCTTCGGTTTATTCTAGGACATAACAAAGTGACAGAGATGTTAGACAAAGTGTTGAAATTTTTAAGATAAGTTATCCATGGTTATATATAAAGAGGAATGACAATGAGGCATTTATTCTGCAAAGACACTGGAAGGAAAATTGACAAACAAGAATGCAGATCTTAAAAAGGAAGATGATTTGGAAGTGAGCAAGTCTAGAAATTACCAACCAATGGGACGAATGCCATCATGTTATTGTACATCCCTGATTCTATAAACACTGTGCTAACCAATATCTATTCTAATAGAACATCTGACAATCAACTAAAGCATATGAAATATTTACATAAGACAAAATAGTAGCTGTAATTATGGATAAATTAAAGGATATAAAATGGCATCTCATCTATCTGATACTATATAGCTTTTAAATTTATTTATTTATTTACTTATTTATTTATTGGCACTGGAGATTGAACCCAGGAGCATTCTACCTCTGAGCTATACCTCCAGCCCTATTTTAAATTTTTATTTTGAAACAGGGTCTCACTAAATTTCTGAGCTTGGCCTCAAACCTGTGATACTCCTTTCTCAGCCTCCCAAGTATTGGGATTACAGGAGTGGGCCACCATGCCTGGTTTCTATTGCTTGCATTAACATTCACAATTGAAATCACCCATGGGAATTATGGATCGAGTGTAAGCTGTGAGTATGTGCATATGTAAGTATTATATTTACTACTAATATACTATCAATCAACTGAACTATTCTTGTGTAGCTTTCAAACATAATTAAAAGCAATATAAGGATTACAGGTGGCCCACACCTGTAATCCCAGTACTTGGGAGGCTGAGACAGGAGGGTCACAGGTTCACAGCCAGCCTCAGAAATTTAGCCAGGCCCTCTGCAAGTCAGTGAGACCCTGTTTCAAAATAAAAACCAAAATATGGCTGGGGTGTAGCTCAGAGACAGAATGCCCCTGAGTCCAATCCCCAGTACCACACACACAAAAAAAGTAATGTAAGTATTGTTTACAAGCTGAATGATGGTGCTAAATGCTAAATTGCAAACATAAATCACATTTCAATGAGTAATAATTTATTAAATATAAATCTCCTTTATAATATACCTATTTATTAAATAATTCTGAAGGTGAAAATTTTCATGGTATTCTGTAATTAAAATATCACTGACAAATGACACAGGTGAATCATTTTAGATTTGATCCAGTATTAATGAAATCCCTATCATTTGGAAAAATAACTCACATTAAAGATGATTTGGAAAATTTAATAAACTAACTTTCTCTGAAAAAAAACTAAATCTTTAAAAAGGAGCCCAAGATCGATTAAATTAAATAAACATACACTCTAACATCAAAGAAAATTACAATTGAAGTCTCATAATATATCTACTAACATCACCGATCATGCTTTTAATCTTGGTAACATTGATAACACTGCTTTTAGTAGGGATCATGGGTACTTAACATTCATATTTTTCATTCATTACACTAAGTCACTGAAAGATTTTTTAACAAATAAAATCAGACACACTAGTTTCCAATATTACTTTATAATGGAAGAATCTCATTAGCAAAATGACAACTGCATACTCTCTTGACCAAGGATTTCTGTGAATTAGTTTTGTAGTTTGTATTAAGTGGGTGCTTGCGATTCTGGAAAGACTTCAGAACAATGAAAGAAACAGTGACTGGCAGGGAAGGGTGGTGACATCTCACAGTGTCCTTAATTCCTTCTTCCTCTGACTTTGACACAACATAATAGGAACGGGGAATGTGGGAGAAAGGCTCAGGCCACCCCAGCTTCACCTGGTGCTGAAGCTGCTGCTAGGAGAGAGTGGCCCCTCCAGTTTAGGCAGGGTATGGATAATTGGGAAAGACGCCATTATTTAGTAATTCAACATCTGCAAAAATGGGGAAATTTCTCTCTCTCTCTCTCTCTCTCTTTCTCCTTAGTGAGGCCCTCCGCAACTTCGTGAGACCCGGTTTCAAAATAAAGTATAAAAAAGGGCCAGAGACGTAGCGCGGAGGTAGAATGCCCCTGCGTTCAATCCCCGGTACCGCAAAAAAAAAAAAAAAAAAATGGGGAAATTTGAATCCTGGTTTTAGCTTTAGGCAAACTACAAGTGGAAGAGCTTTTGAAGTGAGAACTCCACTTTTGGAGCTTTTCTAGTTTGGATAATAGTCAGGCCTCAGAAGGGAGAAAGCTCTTGAAAAATTACTATTCAAGTGTCCTTTATCTAGTTAGTGCTCACTAAATGATAGTGATTCTTGCCATAATTAGTATTGGACTGGAGATGTGGCTCAGTGATAGGACATTTGCCCAGCATGATAGAGGCCCTGGGTTCAATCTCCAGTACTGAAAAGAAATGTATTTTTGTTGTTAAGAATGTTTATTTACAATTTTTTCTCTAGGTGCTGGGGATATAACCCAGGGCTTGGCACATGCTAGGCAAGTGCTCTACCGCTGAGCCCTTTACCCAGCCTTGTTTACAGTTACTAATATCATTGAGGTTTCTTGATTTTAGAGTTTGGGCTCAGAAATGCCATTTCTTTTGAGCTGACAGGTCAATTTGTATACTTCTTCCATGTCGTTATAGTTTGGAATGTCCCCCAGAGACTTCTGTGTTGAATTCAGGCCCAGTTCCCAGCTGGTGGTGCTCTTGGGAGGTGATAGAAACCTTGGAAGTCTGTGAGAAGTTAGGTATTGGGTAGGCTGTGAGGGAACGGGACTCCCAGGAGATAAAGGTTAAGAAAAACAAAATCCAGACCCCCTCTCCCAAGAAGGAAGGTGGTTCTGTATTGTTCTCCAGATCTGAACACAAATAATTAAGTGCGAAGATCTGTGCACCAACCTTAGACTCATGGACTGTTGCTACATATAGACCAGGGAACAAACATGCAGAACAGTCTCATGACTTTGGGGAATTAAAGGCCATAGATGACAAATTAAGTCAAGAAAAACAAGATAAAAAATGGGGACTTTCTTCATTGGTTAATGTCTATACAAAGGAGCTTCAAACATATATAAAGCCCTATGCTCATCACCAATATCGGCTACTTTCTTGGGACCCTTCCCCTGCGTAGGCACTTTAACCCTGCTACTCTGTTTGGTGGATCTAGTGGACATTGGGGAAAGGCAGTGTGCAACTGATGGTGCTTGGCCTGGGTTATATTCGGGCAGGGCCAGAAGGCCCCACTGGACTCTGGAGTCTGCCAAGGCCCCTAGGGGTAATCTGCTTCTCCACTTGCTTCCTCCTTCAGAATAAACTTTCTACTTTCATTTCCCTGGTGTCTGCAGATTTCATTCTTCGACTCCATAAGACAAGGACCTGGGAAGAAACTTGGTATCATCTGGACCCAGTTAGAAGAGGCTGGCCACTGGGGCATGCCTTTGAAGAGTGTATCTGACCCCCAGCCCTTTCCTCTCTCTCTGCTACCCAGTTGCTGGGACATGAATAGCTGTGTTCCTCCATGCCCTCCTGCCATGATCTTCTGCCTCACCACCAACCCAGAAACAATGGAGCCAGTCCACCATGAACTGAAACCTCTGCAACCATGAGCCTGAATAAATCTTTCCTCTCTAAGTTTATTTTCTTGGGTATTTTGTCACAATAACACAAAGCTGACTAAAGCACATGCGAACATTATTCTTTTCTATAAAAGCAGATGGAAGAATCATCCTTTATAACGGAGATCTATTACACTTTTCATTACACTGAAATGAGTTCTTTTTTTTTGCGGTTCTGGGGATTGAACGCAGGGGCGTTCTACCTCCGCGATACACCCCTGGCCCTATTTTTTATACTTTATTTTGAAACCAGGTCTCACGAAGTTGTGGAGGGCCTCACTAAGTAGAGAGAGAGAGAGAGAGAGAGAGAGAGAGAGAGCTGAGGCTGGCCGTGAACCCGGATCCTCTGGTTTCTGCCTCCCAAAGTACTGGGATTACAAGCATGTGCCACCACGCCCGGCTCCTGAAATGAGTTCTAACCATCAGTAATGAAATACTTTACTCTTAAAACAAGAAACAGACTAAGGGAAGCTATCATACATTTGTTGCTTTGGAGTAAGAAAAACTAAAATTAACCAGAGTTACTCAAATATGTTAGGAAGTAGAGTCTCCTCAGAATCTTTTGTTCAGTCACTTTGGTTACACTTTAATGAAGACTCACTTCAGACTAATGAGGCTATGTTATGTTTTGATTTGCATCCACTTTTTCAGTATGGTAAGGAAATTTAGCATCCCTCAAGAAAAATCAGTGACACTTTAAACTTAAGGTCAATTGATTTTTTTGACAAATGTTTTACCTAATTGCACATAAGAAAACCAATTTGAGGGAGTTTTCTGGTATCAGAATTTACAAAAAACATGAAATAAGTTGTCAGCAACATGTCTCAAATATTTTAAATAAGCACTGGCTTTCTAAAGCCTTCAAATGTGAGTTAGAATTACCCTTCTGTAACAGTCAGCCCCAGAGAATAATCCATATTACTAAATAATCTGAAAATCAGATATTCATTCCCCTCAAAAATCAATCATATTCAATTTTACTAATTAAAATATGGTAATTTGCTTTTCCATCCACATCACATTTGGGAGGGAAATTACAAATATAAACATGTCCCTGCCCCCCTAAGTAAAATGGTCTGTTCACTGTGGGAGCTTTGGCTGCTGGTTTTTAACTGCTCACCCCAGAGGTTCCAGGACTCAGGAGATTTAGGCTGCAAGGCACATAATCCCTTCACACCAATAATTAAGGGCAACATGCAGAGTAACTGGGCTCTGTCATGAAAACCAGATAATAAACACATGCACACGTGTTAAGCTGCGCTACTTTACAGCTCGTTCTGTGCAAACACAATAATTTACATTTCCATTTTACCAGCATGAGTTGCCCTAAGGATAGCAAAAATGTAAAAAGGTCCAGCCGGAGAGGGGAAGGGGACAGGATCTTAGGAGGTGAAACACATTTCTTTCCTTTTGAAGCAATATTATAGGATTTGTAACAAGGCTGGAGGGAATAGTTCATAGCAAGAGCCTTTTAAAGTAATACCAAATACATGGTCTGAAATAAACCAGCTGTAGTATTAAGAGGCAGAAAGTTTATGACATGCATATAAGTTCCTTTATGTTTTTGAAGCTAGGATAAAATGCATTTCTTTTTTGTTATTGTTTGTTTGCCTATCATAAGGATACTGTATATTGGAAAAAATCTTAAGGTTTCAACAAACTCCACCATGAAAACCAGCAGCAAAATAGAATGGAAGATACAGGAACCTGCTTAACAATTGGCACACAGAAATTTATCATTGCTTCATGTTCATAAGATTTATGATTCCCATAAAAATAACTAAATTGGCATGGCCTTGCTGAAATGACAATATGTACTTCAACTGTCCAGCTCACTCTAAGAGGGATTTAATCCACAAGAATGTAACTGCTCTGACTAATTTATGCATGGAGATTGTGACACAGTTTTATGTGAGCCCATGAAAAAAAGAAAGACAAGTATCCTGTAATTCATTCATGCACTTTTTTGAGACTTTTGAGTAGATTATATAACTAATCCGAATTGATGTGATATTGATATTAAGAAAGTCATACCGTGGCTTTCTTATGCATTATGCCATAATTACTCTGCCAGAGATGGACAAAACAAACCACGCTTCTGCAAACTCGTATACTGTTTCATCTCTCATCAATTTACATTTTAGAAAACATATTTTCTTTCTTTTTTCAAGCTATTATATGCTTCCTATATGTTAGCAACAAGTAATCAATTTTTTCTACTTGAGTTATAACCAAAGTTATCATTTTTAGATAAAAATCCAATGTTTTATAGGAAGTATCATGTTGATTTGAAAGTAACTTTAGAAGGCAATAGTGAATGCCAAAGAAGTAATGCTTACAAGACTACATTAGTTGTAGTAAGATATTTTAGAACACATGAGCGTGAGTACAGTCTTTGTACTAATTTCCTGCTATGAGAACATGTTATTCCTTTTAAGGCCTCTGATTAGTAATTGTCACACTGAACTGAGCCATAGTTTGGAAAAGCAAAACACCTGGAATGATTTGTTTCACCAGAAGAAAAAAAAAGAATCTTTTTTACTTAGATGTAAACACTTTGTTACCTAAAAGAATATTTCTTTTAGAAAATATTAAAAGAGGCTAAATTGGTTGGTATTAAAATGGGGAGAAAAAGTGCTGGCTTTCCTACCAGTTCGCTATCATGTAACTCCAAAATAAACAGTTTATTCTAAAGCCCTTTCCTGGTTGGTTGACAAAATGGAGAAAGGCATTTGACATAAACAGAGGCTGTTTATATTTACTTGGCAGTTCGGGAAGAGAAAAGTCTCCTATTTAGATTTTAGCAAAGCACTAGTAATAAGGAAATTGAAGATACGCTTTGCATTTCAGCCACGCAGAGCTGACTACAGTTTGGACTGCTCATCATGTGCATTATTTGAATATAAACCACAGGTTACCCTTCGCTTTAACTTAAGAATGCTGAAATGTAACCATGTAAACACTGTTTAATGCAAAGCCATGAATTTCCTCCTCCTTCTAAAATAAATTTAATTTACTCAACTTTTTTTCCATAAAACTACTTTTGAATTCTCTTTGTCAAGGGGAAGCTATTCAATTATAAATCAACAACTGCAAAAACTAAAATGTTGAAACAAAGTTTGGAAACTCACAGTGCCCGTTCCCAAAGTGAAGTCTCTTTTCATCCGCACCATGTTTTGACTTGTTATAGCCACAGAACCTAGAGGTAAATCAGGGAACAGAGCACATAAGGAGAATATAGTTAAAACAATTATCTATGCTCAGAATATGCAAGGCACAAAAAATAAAGCTATCCCCCCCAAACAATTAAATGCTTTAGTGAAAGTTTATTGACTTCACATTTTTTAAATCCTCTTTCTTTTTCTGGGGATCCTGGTAAGCTGCCTAATGAGGAGGGATATAGAGCTGCTCCCCACTGTGCAGACTCCTCCAGCTCAGTTTTTATTATGGCCTTAGAATGTGTTTATAGTATTTTTAACAACTACTGTTAGAATGAATAAAGAGTGAAGTTTCCATTGGTAATGATTAGTGCTTTGCAGTGTTACCAGGGTTTTGGGTGAGAAAGTGTCAAGGAAATCTAGGGTTATTAGGAGAGTGAGGGAATAATTGGAAAAAGAAGGTAGAAGCCAGGAGTGGGGTCAAAAGAGAGAAGTGTTATGCATTAGAGGGGGGAGAGAAATTAATGGAGAAAAGAAAAATCAAAGCTAAGAAGAGGTGAGAAAAGAAAGGGAGAAGAAAAAGAAGGACCTAGCATAGAAGCAGCAAAATTGTTAGTTGCTTAGAAGACTTTATTGAACACACCAAATTTTAATAGCAATTGAGGACAGCAATGAAAGCCATAATGAAAGTAAATAATCAAAGAGCCGGGGAACTCACCTCCCGATCAAAACATATATGACAACGGTGAGGAGAATAATCGCTACTGCTGCTGAGATGGCGATCATCACCACCTGGCTATTTTCACCAGAGATGGAGAAAGCTGTGAGATGACAAGGGAAAACAAGAAAAAAAAAAAAAGGCATCACCACCACATGACGAAAATCTGCAGGGCAGAGCTTGTAAATGAAGTCCTGTATTCTGCTTTCACTTGAAATGTGATTTAATGATTGATACAATATTGAAAGAATTCTTCATTTAGAATAATGAAAAGGCATTTCCCATACTTTCTATCAAATTCATAAATGAAAGTTGTATTTAATAATAAATACATTTCTACCAAATTCATAAGCGAAAGTGGTATCTGATTATAAATACTCTGTTTCAACATTATCAATCAACACTACTTGAATGACTATGGAGTGAATGTGCTGGACTGTTTTTTCTCTGTCCTCATTGGCAAGAATCTCGTTGGATAAATGAGAAGTTGTCAAATGAACATAGCGAACAGGTAAAGATTTCCCAGTATGAAACCACGAAAGCCTTCTAATTAAGCTTGTTTTGCCTCTACTCTCTATACTTGTTTAAAATGTGGTGTCACATTTACAATATAGATGAACCTGGAGTATATTATGCTAACTGAAATAAATGAGGTACAGAAAGACAAATACTTCATAATCTCACTTATATGAGAATTATAAAAAAAGGTCAAATTAGAGAGGAGTCCTGGCTACCCGAAGCTGGGGAGGGGATGAAAATGGAGAGAAATTGACCTAGGGGTGTAAAGTTCCAGTTAGACCAAAGGAGTACATTTTCAATAATCTATTGTAGAGCAAAGTGGCCAAAGTTAATAATAACCGAGTATATATTTTAAGATTTTAAATGTTCTCATTGCAAAAATAATAAGTATGCAAGGTGATAGATATGTTAATTAGTTTGATATAGTCATTTCATAGTGCATATGTTTATCAAAACATAACATTGTACTCCATCAATACATATAATTATTATTTATCAGTTGCAAATGAAAGTTTAAATTAAAGAAGGAAAAAAGAGTGGTGTCTGATAGACCTCAACAAATATCACCAAAAGCTCTTTCTGTATTCACTACCTTTGTAAATGACCTCATTTATTCACCTAAAGAAAAGGTCAGCAAACTTGAGCCAAATCTGGCCTGCCATCAGTTTTTACATAGCTTAGGAGCTTAGAATGACTTTACATTTTTTAATTGTTGTAAAAAGTCAAAAGAACAAAATTTTGAGTCATGAAAATTTTATGAAATTCAAATTTTGGTTTCTATAAGCAACATTTTATCGGAACAGCAATTATAATATTTTTTCTGTATGCTAGAGTGAGCAGCAGCAACAGAATATATGTGCACCAAGACTAAAACACTTAATCTGGCCCATTACAGAAAAAGTTTGCTGACCCTTCACCCAGATGGATGCTTCTCAAACTGTAATATACACAAACCATTTGGGACTCTTTTTGAATGCCAATTTCTGTTAGTCTGGAGTGGGGACTGAGATTGTACATTTCTTAGGATGTCTCAGGTCATAATGATAATGCAGGTTCCAGGCCACAACATTTTGAGTAGTAAGGACCATAAATATGAAGACATCATGCTCTCTCCCGCTTCCAATCCTTCTACATCAAATCGCCAAACCTTCTTAAATATACTATTCTATATCTTTACTTCTCTTCTGGATTGTAATTAGAAATCCCCAATTGGCATCTATTTGCATGCTTTTCCTATCTTGTAGTTTGCCACCTAAATACTCCTCCACCATGAACTTGATCCCCTCATTCCTATGCATAAAATCTTTGCATGGTTCTCTTTAATGTTTAAGACAAAATGCAAATTCCACACCAGGGCATGTAAAGCCATTTAGAATTGATTCCCTGTGTAAATTCCTAGCATCATCTTCTGTAAACTCCATCAGCATCCTAACCTCTAGATTTTCTAAAATATATGCAGTTACTACTAGGATAGCCCCTTTTGTAAGCTCATATTTACGTGTGTTATTCTTGTGGTAAATGCTGATTGAATATGTGAATGGATTATGACAAAAAGGAAGCATAGAAATTAGTTATTTGAATACTATCACCTCACCAGGAACCAACACTATATCTTTAATCTGTTCACATCTAAGTTTGGAAGATTTTCTCCAAATACAGTAGTTTTAGGAGCAGTTAAATGAGGCAAGAAAAGAAACGTGGCTGATAAGCTGTTGGAAGTTTCCTGAGCATCTGAAAAAAGAGTTCAGAGTGTGACAGGATGGCACACCGTAATATAAACTGTTGCAAGCACTTTGTTCTGTATGACTAGGGAACCGCTGTTTACACCACTGCGGCAGTCAGGAGAGTGCCTGCTCAGATGTCCCTGCTGCCCAGAGGGCAGTGAGCAGACAGCCTCCAGCTGCTGCACCTTCAGGACCCACCCAGCCTTCAAGCACAGGCAGTGCCTCCTCAGTGATTAAACAGGGCAGGGGGCGGGGTAAATGAGTCTGGGCATTTTTGCCCAATGATTCTCTTAGAATGAGAGACCAGGGCTCCCCATTAGAGTGATGGGGATTCTCGGAGCTGCATTGCTGTCGGAGGCTCTTCCTCCCAAGCCCTTTCTTCTTTCTTCTCTTTATTTTTTTTTCTTGTTTTAGTTTTTAATTTATGGTACTTGGGGTTGCACCCAAGGTCCTGGGCCCTGTGCATGCTAGGCAAGTGCTCTACCACTGATCTACATCTCTGGCCCTTTAATTTTTTTTTTATTTTGAAATAGGGTCTTGCTAAATTGCCTAGGCTGTCCTGAAACTCGCAATCTTCTACCACTTTATTTTCTTGGATGATACACACACATACATCTCAGCCTGAGTCTCTGCTTGTCCACCTCTGCAACCCCCTTTTAACTTCTTAGGTATTCCTCTATAAGCACTTGCTCTTGAAATTCCTCTTGTTATCTGCTTCCCAGAGGATCTGATCTGTACCTCCCTATCCATTGGATATAGATTTATGAATAGTTTGTAAAACATTTTAGGCCAGTATTTCAAAAGGGTCCATAAACATACAATGATAACTCTAACTCTTGCTTTTTTCATTTTGTAGACTGGAATAATTTGTAAAAAAAATGCCAAGTTTTAAATCCTCTCATTTGATTAGCAAATTTATAAAAGAAAGCTCAATGAAACTGGGAGGGGAAACATCATAGGAGAAAGAATTCTGTGTCTTCTTCTGTCAAAGATGAGACTAAAATAGGGCTTCTCTACAGTCTCCTCCAGCTCTAAATATACATGAATCTCAGAGACTAAAGCACATAACCAAATCAGATCATCTTTGTTGCTAAAAGTAGCAAACAACACAATGTTTATCCTACACTAAAATTTTGGAATTTGTTGTTGATTTTGCAAATTAACTTCTCAGATAGGGTTAAGTGCTGATTAACAACATACAAGATTAGACAAATGTTCCAAAATATGCATCAGTGTAATGAATGTTTACCTAATGGTGATCGGACCCTCTTGCCCATCAATATGCCTAATTTCTATGGCAAGATATCATAAATGTTTACTTTTCCTACTTCTGTGGTTTGGGATCTTTTCTGGTAAATTAAATATGGATATTATTGCTATTAATTCAAATATGCATTTTTAAGTTTGAAAATTTTAATTTGTAATCATTTCAAAAGGAGAAACTTTCTTTATACCACTTAAAATTTGCAAAAATACTTAGAACTACTAATGTGAAGTTGCAGTTGCATAAAATTATTGAATCATATAAAATTTTTAACTTATTGGGAAACTTGTTCACATGAACTTACACAGCATTTTATGTTTTGTTTTTAATGTCTTCAGAGTGGTGTTTCCATGGTCGTTTCATCATAGGAAGATTAAGAGAGGACTTTTAGGGTAGAATTATGTGTTTGTGGGTAGCTGCTCTCCTTTAAGTGGAAGAATTGTCATGTTTCCACTGTGAACTGATGACTTCTGAAACCATTTTAATCTCAGTAACTTTCAGAAGTTACAGCTCATTTTTGTAAGCCCTGTTCTTGATCTACCAAGGGTCTATCATAAAATAGCTGCTCCATCACATTAACTTAAACAGTTTTTATCTTTTTTTTGGTTAGTCCTAAATATTCCTACTAGGTATGAAATTTGTGCATAAAATGTTACCATACCCCAAATAATGTGATTTTCATGTCAGGAACAAAATATTTAGAAAATGGAAAGTACAGATGCCAGGAAAAATGGCAAATTGGGATGGTCAGAAGAAATCACTGGGTTTTTCTCCTCAGTAAAGTGCTGGGCATTGCTAGACCCTTCCAGTGGTCCAATTCTGATTCTAAATAGTGTGCATCTTTGATCTCCTTTCTAACCTATTTTATGATTGTGAATTAGAGTTATATAAACTATTAGTGAGATATGTGATTTTTTTCTATTACAAATAAAACAACACTTATTCACTAGAGATATAATTGGCTTATTCCCTGTAAAAAAGATGATCCTAATTGTTAAATTTCATTGTCCCATAGGATATTAACCTGTTCTAATCCTATGAGCATATTTGTTGAAGTATTCCTTATTGCCTGAATACAAACAAACATAAATATGTATGAATACATGTGTGTATGCATTTGTTCAAATTTTCCTTTCTCCCAGCCTAACTCTTACTAGTCTCCTCATTAATTAGTGAGTTAAATATTTAACTTGTGTTTATTTTATATTACTATCATGGCCATGATATTACCTATATGAAATTTTATTTTAACAGAGCTATTAAAATATGAAGCAAATGCATTTAAAGAAAAAGCTATAGGGAAAATATTTGCCAATTTTAGACCCATTTTAGCCAAATTCAGGGTTAAGTGGACAGGCTATCCAAATTGCTTGTGAATATGAATGAACTGATGAAGCACATTTTAGAAAACCCTTATTCTCTAAGTCATAGATGATTGAATGTGCTAAGGATTAAAATAAAATTAAGATCCTCATGGATCAGCAAGTTTCTGTTTGTAGTTCATTGGATCATGCAATGAACTTGGAATATCTAGATGGGCAGGCTGTAGAAGTGTGTTACCATTAAATAATGTTCCTCAGGAGCAATTTATGGCTAATAGAAAACCAGAAGCATTCCAGGCATTAGAAGAAGTCTGATTTTTAAAAGTGAGCAAGAACACAGTTGCACACTCACACAAACACAATCACATAGACACAATACTATGCATATCGCTAAAGGTCCCAAGCAATATACATTCAATGTATCACACTTGGTTAAAAAACTTAGAAAGAGTGAAAATAAAGTGTCAGACACTTTTTGAAACAGTCTTCCCGCCCACTCCAGTGCACTAAATTGAAATAATACATACAGTCTGGGCTGGTTTCAAATTCAAATTTGCGGCTGTTTGTCCCATATCCAGCTGCAGTCCGGGCTCGTATTTGGAATACATAGGTAGTGTCGGGCTTGAGGCTACTGATGGTGACATTTGTGCCTCTTGCCCTCAAAATGGTGTAACTTGTCTCTTGTTCCTGCTTTGAGGTAAGAAAACGAATCATGTTAATATCAAATATTCATAATGCTATCAAAAGGAAACAATGAATCAATCTTCAAGAGTTAACATAGAACATATTATAGATAAAAATGTCATGCCAATTACCTCACTCTCTGGGTACAACAGAGGAGTATCTTAAAAAAATAAATAAACAAAGATGAAACTATTCCCAGAACTTACTTATTTGGAGGTTTTGATTTAGGCTGTACATAAAGAAGGCAAAGTTAGGTTTCAATCTGACTAATTAGTGAATATGTGAATGAAAATACAATCTCTTCAAAGCCAAAACTGAGAGAAAGTTCTAACTAATTTTAAGAATAAGCTTACAAAGAAGAAAATACCTCTTTGAATTAAACCTAATAGGAACATCCTACTTAATCTCAGAAAATATTTCTGTTAATCTTAAGATCTTAAAAATAAAAGTCAAGGTTTTATATGTGGCTCTAGTTTTCTCAGTATATTTGTGTTATATTTAATCTAAGTCACTGTGGTTTAGTAGAGATGAATACCTTCAGATTAAAATCTAGAAAGAGTCCCAAAAGGAACTCTTCCAGGAGATTCACATTGCACATTAATAGTAAAATCCTTTTGTGTTGTCTTGTTTACAAAAACTGAATTTGCATAGAATTTTATTTTCCTCTAACATATATTAATATGATAATTATGGATACTTCTTGGCTAAAAATGTTTTTTATGTAACATATAGCATTTGAATTACTATATTAAATAATGAAGAATTAAATTTATTTATTTTGCATAATTATTCCTCCAATAAAAGAAATGATCAAGTATGTACCCAGAACCAGCCTGTGTTCATCATCATGAGGGAGTTAATCAGTCAAGAAAGCTAGGTTTTAAGAAACTAGAATTTTAGTCACACATTCAAAATATTTCCCAGCCTCATGAGTACATTTGATAATAATTTAAAAATTTTTTATCTGTATGCTAAACATAACTATTTATATACATATATTAACAATAATATTGGATATATGTATGCATCATGTTTAAAATGCTTAGGGAGTAATCAATAGATTCAATAATTTTTGTCTTGCATTGGTCAATATTGTTTAAAAATAGTGATGTGTATTCAATTTTGTTGGTAGAGCTTGAAATAAGTTCAGAATTATTTTTTATTCTTACAGAAGTTGCCAACATTGGTCAATTGTGTTTTGGAATCAGCTGCATAGATCTAAAGCTGTTCTTCTCCTAATTCTGTTATCCAGTCTGAACTAAGGCACAAATATTTTTTTATTTTGTTGGGTCATCAATAAAACATGGATTCTTATATCTGCCCAGTATATGTTGTCACCATTTAAAAATGGAAGACCACAATCTCATGAATATTTGACTTTACCACAGTGGATGACTGAAAGCTAAGAAAAGATTTATCTATACTGTGATTTTGGCACAGTGAAATTTATGAGGCTTTCCTTGCTTCTAATGAAAGGAATATACCTTTTCCCTGTAGGGGAGAGTATGAAAAATATAATATCATATTTGTGAACTACATTAACTTTGATAAAAACAACTACATAATGCAAAAATATGTTTATACATTACACTTTCTTTTACATTCTCATGTTGAAGGAAGTACACAATACAAGGGGAAGCACTAAATGAGGATCATGGCTGTGAGGATTCAAAACTAAAAGCTAATATTTATTAGCACTCAGGCTGTGGGAAATTCATCTAATGTCACTGACTCTCAGCTTTCCTATTTATCAAAGGATCTACTTATCTACCTTCATAAGATGGTCATACTGCTCATATTCAAGTAATGTATGCAGAAATATTCTGTATGTAGACTGCAGTACACACAACTTGTTTTTAATTCACTTTAAAATACTTCGAAAACTGTAGCAGATACACAAATATGTTCTGTTCACATTAGTAGCCACACAGCCAACCAGTTCTGATGCTAAAATTTGAATACCTCTTGCTTTCAAACTTTCCCATAATTTGTAACCAGTGAGAAATAAGTGTTAAAGTGATGAAATATCACTACCTAAATTCTATGTATAAATAACCATGTACTCATCTTTTATAACTGCATTATGGAACTACAGTTTTATGATGTGAAACATATTTGACCATCCACCCCCACCTTCTAAATTTCCCTTGCCAGAGTCAAGTCAAGAAAGATTTTCACAATTAGTTTGATAATACATTATTTTTGTTATCAATGCCAATGTTTCTATCTGCATTCAATAAAATCCATGGGAATGTGAAGGTCAGAAAATGATGCTTGAGTCAATGAACTACAGAAAAGTTCATCAATAGACTAAGGAATCACTATGAAACTGTCAGTGGAGAATATAAATGTCTTGTCTATTGGCATAATTAACTGGTGTAATTTTGGTAGTGACATCTTTGATAACGCTTTTCTGTAGAATAGAGTGTATTTGACAAGATGATTTCTAAATGCTCCTCTACCTATAAATCACAGGGGTCATATGACCAGGGTTCTAAACAGAGTTCTTACCACTTACAAGAAATATAATGTCATTGGTTTCCTTGCAAGAACATAGCTCATGAGAAAATAGGGACTTTTCTCTACACAATTCCACCATGTAACATTTTTCCCCACCTTTTCATAGTATTTGACCTCGTAGTCCAATATGATCCCATTAGGGTGGTCAGGCTCTTGCCAGGATAAAGAGATGCTGTTTCTGGATGTTCGATCTTTCTTAATTGTCATGACAGGTGATGGAGCTGTAAAGGAGGGGGGATGCAAGAGTGAGGAAAGCAAGTTAATAGGTTGAGTAGTGAATAAGAGCAGAGAGAAAATGGAATGAGCAAATGGAGTCTATCACTGTTCTGATCTTTGGCAAGAAAGCACTATTTCCATTTCCAAGGCTCTCGAGTATTAATGTGGCCCCATAGCCAGCCCCCACAGCTGGATTATAGCCCTAGTACATGCAAGGCCCTGGAAAATGAGCTGAGATTTTCTGCTGCTGGTTGACTGGTGGCAAGTGAGCAGATGTTTTCAATATGCTACTATAATGTAAGCAATGAAATATATTTGATATATTAAAAAAAGAACAAAACATCAGGACTACCTATTTGTTATAATGTTGCAAAGTTATTAATGCCAGATTCCTCAGCTCATTGATAACATTTTCATATGCAACTCTGCAAGAGGACTGGAATCCATTATGTGCAAGAAGTCCCATGGTATCCATAGGCAATAATAATATTTAGTACATTGTAAAATAGATATGATTTAGGACATATTACAGTAGATCTTGACTTCTGACAAAAATCTCATGAATAAAATATATATCAAGAATACAACAGTTCTGTATTTTAGAATTTTAATTCTTAAAAAGATATTTAATCATAAATACAAGAAAATGGCTGCTGTATGTGTTACAGTTATCTAGATTTATTTTGAGATATCTTACTTGACAGTGACTCTATATTTTCTGTGTTTTGTTATGCATTATCAAAAGTATGGAATATGAATAAAAACAGCCATCTGCTCAGATCAGATATCATAGGGTCATATTTAGTTCTAACTGGAGAGAATATATTTTAAGTGATTTCCTACTTAAAATCCTTCCACTGAAAAGAAAAAAAATGCACACTATCTATCAATGTACTTCTTGTTTCAAATCTCAGTCTTGGTGTACTAGTCAAATGACATGCTTCACTGGAGTGCAGTGGCACTCTGCCCTAATGGAATAGAACAAACTAAATTATAACCACAAATCAAAAGCTTTGGAATGTTTAGATACATTAACTGTTGAATTGTTTCCACTGTTAAAGAGCCTATTTTTTATACATTTTTCTCAAAGCAAAGACTATTTTAACCTTATTTATTTTCCCAAAAGAGCAAGCAATATGGGTTCCAATATTTACTGATTTGATGATTCTATGATTATCACATGGTAACTTTTGCTTCCAACCTCTCAAACTGTTCCTGATTTTAATGCTTTTCATTTTTATTTCTTACTTAAAAGTAAAGCTTTTGTTCATTAATTGTGACTTGTACCACTTCAGTTAGAATCTATTTCAGCAAATTTCCTGCAGCCTGTGTCTACTGTTTGTAAAATCTCCATATGAACTCTTTTCTAATTAAAGCACTGTCACCCTAATGGCCTTGGAATCAGCATTAACCCTTTTCTAAGGGGAAAATGTAGGTTTTACTTTTCTGATGAGAAAGTAAATTCATTTTCTTATTCTCATTTTTACCATTAGGAATTAATATCCTTTTATGTCAATTAAAATCATTTACCTTTCATGTCTACCTTTCATTTATTCAATACTCTTCTGTTTTAGTTCTCAAATTGGTTTTATCTCCCATCCTTTGGGTTTGCTGCTCTGAAGTTGATTCCAAGCAAAATATGTTATTTTATTGTATTTTAGTTGAAGCTTTATAAACATATTGAATTTTATAGACGTCACTAAAATAAGTAATACATGTATTGAATATTTGAGAATTATTTTATTTTTACTTACCTTAATAGTTAGAAAAGTTAATTAATTATCTAACTGATAATAAAAAATTATAGCCCCCAATGTCCTTGGAATCAAATTTTACTTCTGTACAAATAATAAATTCCACTAATTTTTCTGCTGAAGCAAATCCATCAGTACGGTAACTTTTAATGTGTGCTTACAGAGCATTTCAAAGAACCTTAATGTTGGAACACTTTCTTTTAAAACCCATGAAGCCCTACATTTAATCTTATACCATCATGAAACTGAATTATTTTTCCTAATAGTAAAATACATTTCAAAGAAGTTCTGGAAAAGAACCAGGAAGAGTGTCACCCGTTTTAAAAAGTGGAGAGGAAAAACAATTCCTTTCAAAGAACAATTGTGATGAAGATTGTATTAACTTTTTTAATGAAAGCTTTGCAGGCTGTTTTGGGGGTCTGCCCAAGTTTTACTGCTTCTGCACTGAGCAAGACTTTATAACTGTTGAATTTCTTCAAAGGTCTTTGAGCAAGCTGCTGGGCCCTGCTGGACTATAATAAATAACCCTTTGTAATTCCACACTTACTTAGTAGAGGCAATTGCTCGAAGCTTGTGCCATCTCTATGTTAAATGAACCTTTTCTGATTGCTGCTTTTAGGCCCCTGTTAAGTCATTTGTTCTGCTCTTTTAATACATGCCCCTTGCGCTGGATGCATTTCAGCACAGTTCAACCAGTGCACCAGATGGAAGCCCATTACTTTTAGATAAATCTCATCAATATTTTAATATTAATAAATAATTAACAGAAATTGTTTTTCTAACCCCTTTTAAATAATGTTTAGACATTATAACACATACTGCAGGGAGAAACAGATTCCATGGACACTTTATTGTATTCATGTTTTTTTTAAAGTTTCTAAGACCACTTTTTGATTCACATTTTGAAGTATAATTTCTCCGTACTTGATGTGCTACAACACAATTTATAATGTTAATGGGAGAAAGTGGAAGATTACTTTTATCTTGTTAGGTTTCAGGTACCAAAGAGTGATTTGTTCCATGTACTAATTTCCAAATCCCATAGAGATTCTTTAATATTTTTCCATTAAAAATGATAATGGAATGGATATTGTAGGCCTAGACTTGATTCATTTTATTTTCACTCCTCTTTTTTATAAATCTGTGATTTGAAAGAATAAAAGGTAATTCCTATATGAAAGTGGGGGGGGAGGACTTCTCTAAAACTGTAGAAATTCTGGGAGCTAGAGGAAGAAGTTAAGAAAGAAAAAGCAGAGGTTTTCCCTTGCCAAAATGCTGGTATACGATCTCATAGCAAGTACTGGTGAGCACCTCAAGAATCAAGAATTCAGTTTTAATTGTGTGCGTCTAATACACCCTAAATAATAAATTACTAAGATGCTTCATCTTAAAAGAAAGAAGTTTGTGACAGAGGAGGACACTGAACATCTGGACCAGGCATTTATGCAGTTCAGTAAATAGACAGTTTTATAGGAGAAAAAAAGAAACTGATAAAAGAAAAAAATTGAAATAGGTGAAGGTAATATTTAAAAAAAAATTTTTTGCAGTACTGGGGATTGAACCCAGGAGCATTATACCTCTGAGCTACACCTTCAGCCCTATTTTTTATTCTTTATTTTGAAACAGGGTCTCACTAAGTTGCGGAGGCCTCACTAAGTAGTTGAGGCTGGCCGTGAACCCGGATACTCCGGTCTCAACCTCCCAAGTACTGGGATTACAAGCATGTGCCACCACACCCGGCTTAAGAATTTTTAAAATAGTATTTTGATGTGTAAAATACATTTTGTTGTGGTGACATTTGAGAAAGAGATACTATTTGATCCTGAGGTTTGTTATCCTGGATACAACCAAACGTGTCCTTTGTAAAACAAAAATGGAAGGAGACACTATCCCTGGAAAAGTATTATATATTTCAAATGAAGTATTTCTTAAAAGAATACAAATACAAGGGGAAAGTAGTGCAAAATGGGAGAAAGGGGACAGCCAGCCCATGAACTACAAACATCCTAACCACCACACAAATAACAGTCCACCAGGAAGCTGTTCTTTTATGATGCTACTAAACACTTCCAAATACTCAGAGTACTAAGGACATTCTTAACTTCTTGTGTCACAACAGATTTATTCAAGGTTCTATGATTGAGTGGTCTTTAAAATATTTCTTTGGTCATGACTGATGACTGGACAGATATTTTTACCCTATATTAACTAGCAATAGTGTCTTGTGAAAGCTGGTATCAAAGTGCTTTTCAATTTGTGTTCTAAGGAGATATAACTTTCTGAGATCTGAGGGTTGAATTGTTGACTGGACATTTTCTTCCCTAGGTCAGGGCTAAGCAAAAACAGTACCTTGAATCAGCAGCATGTAATGACCTGTTCCAATGATAGAGAGATAGAGAAGTACAACCCTTATTAGTTCATAATTGAACCCCACCTTGTGGTGGAAACAAACTGTTTCATTTTCGGTGCTGGGGATTGAACCAGAGGCATTCTAACTCTGAGCTACATCCCCGACCCTATTTTTTTTAATTTTGAAACAGGGACTCACTAGGTTGCTGAGACTGGCCTCAAACATGCAATCCTCCTGTCTCAGCGTCACAAGTAGTGGGATCACAGGTGTGTATCACCACGTCCATCTGGAACCAAACTTTTTATAAGATAGTTCCCTCATTTACATGTGGAGGAAGGACAAGATTTGCTCTCACTGTTAATGTAACCCAGGCCATTAAATATGGTAATGAAATAATGGAAAAAAATTATAACAGAGAAGCAAAACTGTCAGGTAAAAAAGGTTTCTGTGTAAAAAGGTTTCTGGGTTAGGGATGGGATTTGCTTTGTTTGCAGTTTGTATTAGAATCACCCTTAATACCTGTGCATGCCAAATCTCCTGACAAACATGGAAGGGATTCATTATTTTAACTATGGTGTTTTTTTAAGCTATACTTACTATTACTCTGCAACTAAAATACGACCTTTCCTTAGAATTGGGACGTCAAAACTTCAAAATTCAACTCCTAAAGGATCTGGTTTGGTTTGTTTGTTTTTATTAGGACCTTCCTCTTTCTGGGTTTGGGAATTTCTAATGAACCTCTGAGGTATCTCTGTGGTTTAGATATTGGACAAGTTAAAGTAATAACAAAAAGGCTCAGTATTTCTTTGCTAAGTGAGCCAAAGCTTTTAAAAATTATCTCCATGGGAAAATACCATACAGTAAATGGTTGAAAGATTTTTCTTTTGAATCAAACATGCCTTTAAAAGCACTACTCCCTTATTTTTCTTTACCATTCACTATAAGGCCCACTTAAGAATATTTACTTTTCAGTTTTCTTCTTCTTCTTTTTTTTTTTTTACAAGGGAACACTTTTATTAAATCCAGAAGCACTCTTGGGTTTGATTTAGCATAATCATTCATAGTTTAATGTTCTCCATCTCACCATCCCTACCCTGAATTCCCCAAACCGAGAATTTGTTGGAATCTCTCTTTTAACCACAGCCTCCCCATTTTTGCAGTGTACCCAGTTTGGAATTTTAGAGCTATACTTCTTTGTATATTTTCCCAGTTTGTCCAACAGCTCCATTTCCTAAAAGCTAATGCATTTCTTTCTACTCAATTCTGGTCCAAAGGTTGCCATTTCCCACCTTTATTAAATTCAGTGACTTCCATCTCAGTCTTTCCAGAACTTCAATTTTCTATCGATTTTTGATGACTGATCATTTTATAAGACAAGGTAAACATTGACTTTCCCTTTCTTCTACATCTCATAATTTCATATCTAGATTTTTCTAATTGCTAAGTAAATAAGAAGCTCTAAAAGAAAGATCTAAGAATCTATGTTTTTAAGAAGTTTATATCAGAAAATGCATAGAACATACACATTTTTAAATTCTGGACTGGAGTAGAACACATAATTTGAGTTTTATTTCACTATTATTTAAGGCTTCCAATAAAACAGAAATATAAACTTATCATTTATCATTCATTGCTGTCCATTCAAAGCTAAAGTTCTAAAGACAATTCTGTTCATCTGTCCACATTTGTGCATGCTGTACTTCCTTTCTGGAATGCTAGATTTTTTTTCTTTTCCACCTGGAAAACAGCTTCTGCTCATTATTTTTCAAAATCTGTTGCTCATATAATCCCCTTATGAAGCTCTTCCTGAGTCTCTCAGGCAATCGTTAATCAGCTCCTTCCTCTGTCTCTTCATAATATCTCAGTCCACCCTCACCCATGGGGGACACGTTTTAAGTCCCCCAGTGGATGCCTGAAACCACAGATAGTACTGAACCCTACAGACACTACCTGTGATATAGCTCAGTTTAAACATTAGGCCAGATAAGAGATTAACAAAAATAATTAGTAATGAAATAAGGGTTACTTAAACACAGGCACTGTGATCCTGCAACAGTCAATCTACTAACTGAGACAGGTAGTATATGATAGTGTGCAAATGCTGGAGACAGAGATGATTCATGTCCCAAATGGGATACAGTGGGATGACGTGACATTTTGTCACACCACTCTGAATGGTGCATAATTTAACACTTATGAGTTGTTTATTTCGGAAAGTGTCCATTAATATTTTTGGACAGCTACTGATGGCAGGTCACTGAAACCATGGAAAGCGAAACCACGGATAAGAGGAGACTGCTGCAATTCATTCTCCTGCTATCTAACCTGCTGCATTGTGTTGAAATTATATTACTTTCTTACCAGTAGGTGTTCCCACTCTGAATGCTAGCCATCATAAGTACTCAGTCTTTGATGCCTGGCATGGTGTCAGCCTTGTATAGATCTAGTCATGCCACTTGCTCAGCTTTGGAATAAAACATACATTTATTTATTGCTGGTTTCCCTGAGCAATGAGTCCTCTTTAGCTCCTGATATTAAAAAAAAAACCTCAAACCAAAATGATAATTACAATATGCTTAGAAGGGAGATCATTTTCTATAAAATTTTATCCTTAAAATTCTATAGTAAAGAGAAAAGTAATTGTCTCAATCAAATCAATGGTGCAGGGAGAAAAAAAGGTTTGAAGATATAATGTGCTGAAAATAAATTTTGACCAGGAATTTTTCTTTTCTTTTTTTTGTCAATAGAATATACTCAAGATTAAATATCTCAGTCCTGAATTTCTAGAAAACCTCCAAGCTTTACTTATTGAGTTTTAAAGACCTCAAAGTAGTTTGAAGAATTGGAAACTGTGGTTATGTTATAATTTATAATCTTATCCCCATTTCAGCATGAAGAGATAGAAAACAAAGTGGTAGAGGAAGAGTTCATTTCATAAATGTTCATTGCCTGAATTTGTCAAGATGAAATCATCCTATTTTGTCATTTTCTCAATTGATCTTCAAATTTCTCTTTAAAAATATCACATTATAGCTGGGCATGGTGATGCATACCTGTAATTTCAGAACTAGGGAGGCTGAGATAGGAGGATCACAAGTTTGAGGCCAGCCTCAGCAATTTAGAGAGACCCTGTCTCAAAATAAACAAATTTAAAAAGAACTGGGGGTATAGCTCAGTAGTAGAGTGTCCCTTAGTTCAATCTCTAGCAACACACACAAAGACACACACACACGCACGCACGCACGCACTCACTACATTATCCTTCATTAATATCCTCTAATAGCTTCACAGAATCAGAACGACCTTTGCATGAGTCTTTCATGGCTTTGAAAAATCTATGAGCTAATCATGGATTTCTAAGTGTAATGCTTCAAAGTGAAACAGTTAATATTTATAAACAGCTATACTTAAAACTTTTATTGCCCTCTTGAAGCCAATTAATCTCTAAAATAAGATATTGTCTAGGTAGAAAATAATGAAAATTAGGAAATAATACAAATAGGAAATTATCTAGATATAAAATAATAGAAAGCAGAGCAAATGAAGATAGTTTCATGGCTACTTGCTTTTGAAAATGCAGTATGCAGCCGGGCGTGGTGGCGCACACTTGTAATCCCAGTACTTTGGGAGGCAGAGACCGGAGGATCCAGGTTCGCGGCCAGCCTCAGCTCTCTCTCTCTCTCTGTCTCTGTCTCTCTCTCCCTCTCTCTCTCTCTACCTAGTGAGGCCCTCCGCAACTTCGTGAGACCTGGTTTCAAAATAAAGTATAAAAAAATAGGGCCGAGGGTGTAGCGCGGAGGTAGAACGCCCCTGGGTTCAATCCCCGGTACCGCAAAAAAAAAAAAAAAAGAAAGAAAGAAAAGAAAAGAAAATGCAGTATGCTAGCAAATTCATCATAACATTGAGATTCTTAGGCTACATATACACATGCATATGTATACAAGTAGTATCAGTATATTTAAGGAAAAAGTATTTCCTGGATTGGCTAGGATGCCGTATAATATTCTTTCTCTTTAGCTCTATTGGAGGGCTATGAGTACTCTGTACATGTTTGCACTTTGAGAGCCAAGCAAATCCTATCCTAGGATGTCATACATGGTAACACAAGACTATCAAAATGATGTGTGCATGCGTGTATGTGTTTGTATTTCAACCCAATGCATTTTATTTACATTGAAGATATAAGATGCTGGAAGATCTATCTTTCTTAATATGACACAAACTAATTCAAATATATCTGTGATGTTATTCTTCTTTTTTATCAACTATACCTTAAACAAAATATACTAAAATTTTCTAGACAAATTAAGCATTTAGTTATGCATTCATTTTTAAATGCAATACTTATTATTTTATGCTTGAAAATCTGTGCTTTGCACTTCTAATAGAATAGAATCTTCCCTTCCAGTAAACCAAAATACTTTGAGAAATTCCTAACTTCATTTAAGTTTCTAAATATATTAAAATTTCAAGAAGATGCAACTTACATTTGAGAATAGAAATATGTCTAAATCCTAACTGTCTAAAATATCCTTGGGTACAATTTCCTAGTTATACTATTTAGAAAATTTGCTTTGACAGAATTTAACAGTCAAAGTCCCCAACTGATGTAGGATTGCTTTAGATAATGTCCCCCACTTGTTTTCTTAATTCAATGGTTTTCCTAATTCACTGGTTTCTACAAAATAAAGGTAATGGAATAGAAACTTCAAAACCAAATGTATAATAAGAACTTAAATAACTGAATATGAAATCTTAGGCAAAGCCAGACAGTATTTTATACATTTTAGTATAGACTAGTTTATTTTAGTATAGATGGTCCCAAAGACTGAGGAAGGGCAGCTGTTGAAAGTTGCTGAAGGAAATGCCAAGGGGAAAGGATGCTCGTAGGAGATCAAGTCCAAATAAATGCAGAGCACATTTCAGGATAGATCTAGGCTAACCACATTGTTCATGTTTGTTTGTCTGGTTGTTTTAAGGGCTGCTAAAGTAATAGTTCTGTTCTTAGTCCAGATTACACTGAAGTAGAGCTGCGGTACTCCAGCACAGGGCAGGTGGCTCCAACGCTGGATGCTGGTGGGATTCTCTGTGCAGCTTCTGCAGAGGATTTGCTGATTTCGATTACCAAAAAGTTGAGAAGTATAATTTATACACCTTTAACTCAGAAAGGACTTTGTAGATTGTGGCAAGAAAAGTATTCTAAGAGGCTATCTTTTTGGGGTTGTTTGGTTCATATCTTCAAGCAGTGGTCAGAAGGGATAGAAAAACCTTCTATATTATGTTACATTATATTTAGAAACTATACATAAATATACTCTGGTCTTAAATAAACTTTGATTGGCACTGCAACTACAAATTGGAAAAGGACACCAGAGAAGATTCTACAGTGATAGAAATCATTAAACATTGATGGTGGTGTATGTTTGTCAAAGGATATTGAATTTTACACTATGATCAGTATAATTCACTATGTATAAATATTACCTCAATTTAATGGAAGTAAAATTAAAGTTTGTATAATTAAATTCAGTATATCATGATATTAGCCCTAATTATTCTCTTCCATATTCTTGATGCTTTGGCATCTGGGGCCTCACTGACCAGGAAGTGACTGCTTCTGTTGGGGCTAATCAAGTAGAGAAAGCAAAGAACTAGCCAGGATCAAGCCTTCCTATATGCAAAGGAACCAATCCAGAGCCTGCCTCTGAAACCCCTCCTCCATTTGGATCTCAGGATGGAGCCAGCCATATTCCTCTGCTCTAATCACCCCAGGGCCAGGTCCCAGACAACCAGAGAAAGTCCCCACTCCCAGAGCTGCCAGATACTATTCAAACTAGCTATTCCTAATCCCATTTCCCCTGTCTTGCCTTTCCCATGCAAAGCACAATGCAGGTTCCTACCTATGCCTTCCCCTTGCTGCTGCCTGCTAGTCAACCCCTGTGTTTCCCTCTGTGGCTCTGTGTGGCTGGGCATGCCCTCTCCATTGGAAACTGTAATGAACTATTTTTGTTGTTTAAATTAAAATTTATTTCAACTGACACATAAACACAAAAATTGTATGTATTTGGTGCCATGAGATACTTTTAATATTTTATACATTGTACATTGTTTAAATCCAAGTAAATATATCTAACTCCCCAAATATTTATCACTTCTCTATGGTGATACATTCAAACTCCTTTCTTCTAACTTTTTGCAATATACAGTACAATACTGTCACCTCCTTTCACTCTACCATGCAACAGCACACCAGAACTTCTTATACCTATCTAACTATAACTTAGTACCCATTAATCAACCTCTCTCCATAATAATTAAAACCATTTTTTCTACTGTAATTATCTCCTGACCTCTTGGCCTCATTATACCTGAATAATAAAAACAATCACAATAGTAGAATATCATCTGGAGGGTTTTTTTCCAGCAAGCAGAAAACCTCTGCTTTAAGGAAAAACAATGAGCTGTTGGAGGATGCATCAGATACATACACAATTTGACTGTTTTTTTTTTTTCTTTATTACTGGGGATTGAACCCAGGGGCTTTTTTTTTTTAGTTTTAGTTTTGAACTAGGGCCTTGCTAAGTTGCTGAGGCTGGCCTCAAATCTGTGATTTTCCTGTATCAGCCTTGCCGACACTTTTTACCCTCACTCGTCAGTCCTAGAGTTCATGACTTAGTCTGATTGGGCTGCTATAACAGAATACTGTAAACTTATAAACAACAGAAATTTATTTCTTACAGTTCTGAAAGCTGGGAAGTCTAAGCTCATGATGCTGGTAGATTTGATGTCTGATGAGGGAACATTTCCTGGTTCATGGATGACATCTAACTAAGTCCTACATGGTAGAAAGAAAGGTGGCGGTTTGAAGTCATTTTTAAAGGCTACTAATCCCGTTCATGAGGGAGCCATACTCAGAAACTAATCGACTTCCAAAGGCTCCACTTTCTAGTACCATCACATTGGTGATTAGGTTTAACTTATGACTTTGGAGAGGTCCAAACATTCAGATCAAAGAAGACTTCCATAATGTGATGGCTTTGATGATTAATTTATACCAAAGTTTAAGACCAGCCTGTAGGAGTTTTGGTAATATGTAGTTTCAGCCTCCTATGCCATTTAAAGAAGAGAACTTCTAAACTTACAAGTTTCCTATCTGTGGGATCTTGTGTCTCTGATGATTGGCTCTCATGATTTTAATCAGATTACATTGTTAAGTAGATAGTTACACTAAATCATAAGCTAACACACATCTCTGGAACTACCTACACCTGGCTAGTTTGGCTGAGTCCCAAATCAGCAATTTCACTCAATCTTTGCTGGATCCTTTCATTTTTACAAGTAAAAAATTCAAATAAGAGGAAAATGAGTCCATGGTTACAGTAGACAAGAGTTCTTTAAGACATCATATATAAACCTTATTTTGAAGGATCATTTGGGGTGTGTGTCACAAATAATACATTGTTGCCGGTCGTGGTGGCGCATGCTTATAATCCCAGTACTTTGGGAGGCAGAGACTGGAGGATCCGGGTTTGCGGCCAGCCTCAGTTCTCTCTCTCTCTCTCTTTCTCTCTCCCTCTCTCTCTCTCTCTCTCTGTCTCTCTCCCTATCTCTCTCTCTCTCCCTGTCTCTCTCTCTCTCTCTCTCTCTCTAACTAGTGAGGCCCTCCGCAACTTTGTGAGACCCGGTTTCAAAATAAAGTATAAAAAAATAGGGCCAGGGGTGTAGCATGGAGGTAGAACGTCCCTGGGTTCAATCCCCGGTACCGCAAAAAAAAAAAAAAAACCAAATAATACATTGCTAACCTTAACTGAGGTATCAAAATTTGAAATATATACCCAACACACAGATACATACACACACACATGCTATATTAGTCAGCTTTTCATCTCTGTGACAAAATGCCTGGGGGTGGGGAGAGTGCACAAAGGAGGAAGGATTTATTTTGGCTCACAATTTCAGAAATTTCAGCTCAAGATTGACAGGCTCCATTGCTTTGGGCCTGAAGGGAGGAAGAATATCATGGTGGAAAGGCAGAGCAAAGCTGCTCACCTCATGGCAGCTGGGAAGCAGAGAGAGAGAGAGAGAGAGAGAGAGAGAGAGAGAGAGAGAGAGGAGGTGGAATCCAGACATACCTTTCTGGGACATACCACCAATGACCCGCTTTCCCCAAGTAGTCCCTTCCTTCTATAGTTTCTGTGACTTCCCAATAATCCCATCAAATCATTAATTCCTCAATGGATTAATCCATTGATGAGGTCAGAGACCTAATGATGCGATCATTTTCCCCTAATCCCTGCCTCTGAACATTGCTGTATTGGTGACCAAGCCTTCAATGCATTAGTCTTTGAAGGATACCTCTATTCAAACCACAATACATACATTTATATGGATTCAACTGTGGCCTTATAATAACTTTCTTCTCACTTATATACAGTTTTGGGTGAGTAAGAAATCAATTTATTCCTGTAGGAATGACAATTGGCCTTATAATTATTGAATACATGAATGAGTAACCATTGTGTCACTCTTCATTGTTATGTGAATCATGAATTTTTATAGTACATTATCTCTCCTCAAATTTTTTAAACAGTGGATACCACAGAAGTATGCACTGCATATAAATAATATTAATCATATGTGTAGAAACAGAAAAAAAATTGGGGGATACTCTGCTTAGCATATGGTTTGTGTATGCCTATCCCATATGGTTTGTGTATATCTAGCAATCCTACCTCAAGTGCAACAGAGACTAACTATAGCAGAGAGGAAGGTGCTCTTGAGAAATGATGTAGTCCATCCTTCCTTTAGGGAGGCAAAAGCCCAAACCTTTCATAACAGGAAATCTATGAAGTCTGGTCAAACATTTGGAAATCAGGCTTTGGAAATCAGCTCAAATCTATCCATTTTACTCACATACAGAAATACGTACATACATAATGAAAAAAAGGATGAGGAAGTATTTCAGAAGAGAGAACAGTTTTGGTGGGTCACTATTTAGAATGTTAAATATGTTGATTATCATAAAATCAACTTTCTGAGAAGCTCTAATACCATATCCTTGCAATGCCAGAAACTCATTTGTAACATAGGTATACTCTTGAAGAATACAAGTCTTTGTTAATTCAAAAGAAATCACCTAAAATTTTTTAAATAAAGTAGAAAGAAGTTAAATGCATCTGACAATTACAACATAAATCCTAATATCCATTTTACATTTCTCCCAAGAATACATTCCAAATCCATCATCAAATTTCTACTAGAATTTAACAAATTAAGTACTTAAAATTATATTTATTAATTTTTTCTACTCTAGATGTCTGGAAGATGCAGGTAGGGAATGCTAATTTGGGTGTGTTTGCAAGTTTATACAAACAAAATGAACACCAGCAGAGACCTGCAAATTTTCCAAAAGCATTCATGCCTGCAAAATTTCTGTTTCAGCTGTAAAATCTGCTTTGTCTATGCCTGCACATAATAATACTTCCCAACCTCATTTTGTCCCAAATTCCTTCCATCTCTACCAGATATAACTTGATTAAGAAGTGCAGACATTTAGTTATAATAAATAACTTTATTATTCACAGAGATATTTAAAATCCAAGCAGAAAGCAAAAGGGGAAATAGCAGAGGCACATTATCTGCTGCTTAATATCCAGGATGCCTGTGGCTTGAACTCTTTAGTTCTAGGTACAGGATTAATTTATCTGAAGAATTTCTACCAAATACCTTTCTAGCTAGCCATGATTTTTGAGGCTCTCAAGCTCATCCAAATAAGGAAAATGCATCAATACATATTTTTGCAATTATGAATACTTCACATAACTGACCTTAGAATTTTGAGAACTGGAGCTGATTAATTTTTACATGCACCATAAAAATTTTAGCACATTAGGCAAAAAATAGCCTTAAATTGTTCCATTTTTGGATTTCATAAGTAAAGCTAAAAAGAAAGTTATGTGGGTACAAATATAGTTACACTTGTTTCTTTTTTAAGGTTTTGGCTTTCATTTCAATGCGGGCATTCATTTAGGTTCCTGCATTTCTAACTCTTCAACTTCAATAGCTAACAGAAAAATTGTCATTAGTTTACACAGAAAAGTGTTCTCCAATCCAGCTGGGTAGACCAGTTTATACAGGGGAGAGAACACAGTTTTGCCTAATCTGTGGAAAGACTGAACATTCATTCTCAAGCTGGGAAGTAAATTTAACTCATTTTGTGATGAATTTTATTTAGGAAGAAACATATCCCATATGAAGACCTAACATTAGAATTTATATTTAAAAACCGAGTATAATTGCAATGAGCCAATAAAAATTTAAAAACTGAGTTAAAATTGTTAATAGAAGATAAAAATATTCTAAATTAATACTCTAAATAAAAAATTCTAATTAAGTTAAATATTCTAAAAATATTCTAATTAATGGTGATGACATCATCAATCAATAAAGTTAATAAAAATTATTGAATTGTAAACATGAAATGAGTGGATTTTAGGAGTTGTAAGGATGTCCCCATAAAATTTATTTTAAAAAGAATAACCTGAAATACAAAGTAGTACACATAGTTTACCAGAATTGAGTGGCAAACTAATTATATATGTGTTTGAATAATTATAAACATCTTTCTACTGTGTTCTGTATTTTTTCTTTTCTAATTGTCAATAAGAGCCATTTATTGAAAAAATTCTGCATGAAACTACTATATAAGCATTATAAAGTGTTACTGGCCTGGCATGTCAGATTTCTTCTGGAATTGAAAAACAATAAACCAAGAATCATTATTATTCACACTGCACAGTCTGTGGTTTAGCTTTAGAAACATGCTTTTCAAGTTAAATTTCCTTCAAAATTCACCTCACTAGGAAAAAAATGAGGGAAAAATGCTAGAGGCAAATCAAACTTGAGGATTTCGAAGTCTGGCAGGCTATTCTCCAAAAGTGACTGGGTTTTCCTACCCATTACATCTAGAGGGGCTCACAGTTGGTTTTCATGTATACATTTATGGATCTATGTATAAACCTTATTTTTCTGGATAGCTAACGTATGGTACTTTTATTCTTTGTTAATGTTAGGAATAACTGTCTAATTGAGGTGGGGACCTAATGGGTTGGTTCAATCTCTGAAAGGGGATCTTGAAATAGGATTCCATTAAGACCAAATATTGGGTTCTAAAAAACATGTAGAATTGCAAATGGAAAAATGTGGAATGAATATTCTTTTAACACTTCTACCCAATATAGGGCATCTAATGTATAGAAAATTGCACATAGTTAATATAATGCTTGTATTCTCTTATTCATAGAACAGTGATATGTAAAGACAGATTAGAAAGTGTTTAGGTAACTTACCACTAGTTTCTAATGGAATGGTGGGAATGAAATCAGATAAGAAAAAAATCAACCCAAGAAAAATGAAAGTTTTTTATTGTTTTTAATTATAGTCTTTTTTATATTTTTCTTGGTGCATTATAGTCTAACATCATAATGAAGTTCATAGTGAGAGTGGCATACATGCACACAGCATTTAGTGGGCTTTCCCTCGGCTTCCTTCCCAATACCCTCTTCCCCATAAAGGATATTGAGGTTGGCATTGGTATTCTCACATATGTACATAATATCAGGGGGAGTTATTCCTTCATTGATTCTCCCCTGGCTATTAAGGTTATAACGAGAGAAGCAACTACGAGAAGTACAGGTCCAGAAGGAACATTGAGAGAAAAATTTTCCAACACATTTTTTTAAAAGTCAGCAGGGTTTTACAGGAAACACTCAAGTGATTACAAAAAAAATAGAAGAAGAACCAAAGAATCTATTCAGTTAGCATCCATAATTGAACAAAATAACATGTTTAAGTTACTTTTTAAAGAAAAATTAAAAGGCCCGTATGGACTACAAGTTGCTAACTACCAAATTTCATTTCTAGACACACTGAATATTACTGATGACAAACTATACCAAGAATAGCTGATGTAAAAATTGGCACCTGACTGCTCAGTGTTGACCTTTCTGTTCAGTTTCAAATCCAAAATCAACACATTTTTAATCCAACTGTAGGTGGAACATATGCAGTAAGGAAGAGACTCTATATATTTAAATCTGAATATATAATAACAAAAAATTAATGGGTAGAATTATTTAATAAAATTAAAAAATAAATTATTTAAACTATGTGAATCACCAAAAAACCTATACCAGTAAAAAATAAAATATACACAGTTGATATTTAAAGGAAGATAACTAATGTGATGTAAAACCTGATTGCATTACTTTTATTTAAGTTTACCTCCCTAGAGGCATTCTACCTTCCAGCTACAGCCCAAGACCTTTCATTTTTTATTTTGAAACAGATCTTCCTAAGTTGCTGATGGTCTCACTAAGTTTTTGAGGCTGGCTGTGAACCTGCAATTCACCTCTCTCAGCACCCCAAGTCCTGGGATTACAGATATGTATCACCACACTCAACTGATTATACTACTTTTAAAATCCAACTTGGAAGACATATTTATAGATGTATAAAATATATGATATATCTACTATCATAGAAATATATGTATATATGCATGTGCATATATACACACACTTATATGCATATTTATATATATACTTTACATAAAATTCAATTACTGATCACTTTACATATTAATTCTTATATTATTTTATTTAATTCTACTAGCAGTCTGAAAATTTGGATTCACAAAATATGAAAAATTAAATATGTTAAGTAATTCAAATTGTTGATAAAATATGGAACCTAGTATATAAAATATTAAGAAATTTAACTAAAACTAGGTACTTAGCAAATGATGTTGGTTTCATTCATTTTCATATAACTTTCCTCATTTGAAGTCTTCCATTCGTACTTACCAAAACTTCTTATAACAAATAATGAGATAGTTTATATTTTAGTTTTATAAAGGATAAAAAAGATAAATAGCAAAAATGTTTTTAAGAAAAAGAGTTTGTTATGAGCATTTAATCTTATAAGCTTCTCTCTTTCAACTGTTTCACTGGCCTAATTCTAAAATATTCAGGTTGTACTCTGGCAAGATACTTAAGAAAGCAGAATTTTGTATTTCATTCAATGAAGCAACAATCGAGTTAGTCTTACTGCTTTCCTTCTGGTTCAAGGGTTCTAAGTTAATAATGTAACAAATATATCTATTTTTTATATTCATTTATTGGTGCATTGTAATTATACATTATGATACACATCAGGGTAGCAGCATCATACATGCACACATTGCTCATTTAGCCCTCCCTCAAATACACCCTATTCCCTCCCCCTTCCCTCCCTTTCGTGCTCCGCATACTCAATCAAATATCTCTTTATATTCTACTTTTTGCATACCTTTGCTTATCCCTTTAGTAAGGATCACTAAATATCATAAAACAATTTTCTTCTGGAAGAGTTTGTGTGTCTATTACACAGCAGGCACCATGCAAGTTGCAGTGGTTAAGGGGGTGGAAAAGGCAGATGCAACCCTGCCTTCCTAGAACTTGAAAACATCCTTATTTGGAACATTTCACAAATTGCCTTGTGATATATGTCCTGTATTCCTCCAAATGCATATGGGACCTATCATCATCTCAGTCAACCTCTGAAGGATTTGTAGTACTCCAACCCATCCAGGACACTGAATGGGCATATTTTGTTGATGTCCCAACAATATTTGGGGTTTACTATAAGGGCAACTTTCCAATTTCAAGCTGCCAGCCACTCAATCTGAGAGCTTTGTCAACAGTCACCTCTGCCCATGCACTTTAGGCTGGAAGTACTGAGCCTAACTACCCCTTCAATTACCTCTCATCTTTAGATCATCAGTCAATGACTGATGGGGAGTTAATGCATACATACTCCAGCCTCCTCTTCATTTGGGTGAAATAACTCTGAAGCAGATGCTCTGCACTGACTCCCCAGTTCAGCAACACTGTCCAGTTTCCCAGACAGTAACTTGACCAATAACTCATCTTGTAGTGGTTGCCTTCCTTCCTTCCCTTATTTCATTTTCACACTGCCCTTCGTGTATACTGGGGTCATCCCCCAAATAAGCAACCTATACTCAAATTCTCAACGTCTACTTCCTGGATTGAAAAAGCAAATGGAGATACCGCCCATCTCTGAAGGTACCCTGGAATATTGATGAAAGCCGAGACTGCCTAAATCTCTATTGAGGTTTTCAAGATGCTTAAATGATTTGTGAATATTTTAGTTAATGGTCAATTTTGTATTACTGGGAAGGTTTGGCATCAAGTGAAATCAACCTTAAGAGAATCAAACATAGACACACAAACATCAAGCATATGTATACATGAGTTAACACACACATATATTTATCTTTACCCTGGCATTATTGATCAAACTCTGGAGTTGTGAATTTGAGTTAGAAATTATAGCACAGATAATATTAGAAATTATTTACTGATACAACTATGGTTGCTGGAATGAGATGAAGGATATTTTGTGGTTTTATATAAAAGCTTAGTGACAGCTGGGCATGGTGGTGCACACCTGTAATCCCAGTACTTGGGAGGCTGAGACAGGAGGATGGCAGGTTACCGGCCAACCTTAGCAACTTATAGTGAGGCCCTCCACAAATTAGTGAGACCCTGTTTCAAAATAGAAAATAAAATATGGATAGGGGTACAGCTCAGAAGCAGAACTCCCATGGGTTTGATCCTCAGTACCACAAAAAATGTTTAAAAGTTTAGTGGCATCACTTTTGTTCAAAGAGGTCTCTTTTTTGTTGGCTCTAAGCCACCGTGAGTCTTCTGAACCAAGTGGTTGGTTTTTACATCCTGTCTAAGATCAGAATCCAGCAATCTCAGGTTAAAATGCAGAGTTCCTTCATTATGGGACCATCCTTGGTGATTCTTAGGCAAAGGGCAAGACATCTCATAACAACTGTTTCACAAACAAGAAGCAGAGCTCCTCATATAGACAAGACCAATGGAACTTCTTTAAAAAGTAGAATATAGAGAGCAGAGCCCTCTGATCTGTTGAGTCTCACTTTGCTGTTCTCTGATGACATTACTGAAATAGCTCATCTCATTCTCATTACTTTCAGTGTATAATGCCCAGTGCACACTCACAAGAAGTAGAAATTTCCTGGGTGGGAGATTTAAAAAACACCAGATCCCCTCCCTCTTCTGATGTTGGGACACTTTGGAGAGATTATGGAGAATGAAAAAGTTTATCCTTAACTATGTGCATAATACATTGTATTTGTTGAGTCCACTGCTTTTCTTGACTGAGGCTTGGATTTAGAATTATATACAGGCTCACTGTGGGCACTCATGACTATTTCAGGGGACTCTGTAGGTCTCCACACTGCAAAAACCCTCAAGAACAGTGTCTGGCTCCAATTATTTGTAGCTACTTTTTTATTGTAGTATATATACTTAGTGAATTTTTGTCCCGTTTTGTGATCTTTTTGTCAGTTCCTCAGTAATAGGGAAATACCTAGCTGAACATTGTATAAATGACTATATATCTATATTTATTTTGACACTGGAGGTTGAACTCAGAGGCATTTTACCTCCAAGCTACAACCCCCCAACCACCCTTTTTATTTTTTATTTTGAAACAGAGTCTCTCTAAATTGCCCAGATTAGCCTGCAGCCTGTGATCCTCCTGTCTTATCCTCCCAAGTATTGGGATTACAGGCATGTACCCCCACATCCAGCATATGACTATATATCTAAGTATATGTGTATGGGGAGGATGTGTAATTGTACATATTTTGGCTTTTTAATTCAGATACTCATTTTTAACTAATCATTTTATTGTCTTAACAAACCCTGATATTTGTTATATATAGTATTACATTTAATAATTATATAGTATCATATATAAATATGATATAATAATTGGATCAAATGGACCCTATTTGACTCTTAGGGTGAAGTTCTGGTACTAAGGATGAATGAAACCATGTAATGACATATCCTCCTATCTGAATCTTTCAAAACTTTGCAGAATACAATTTAGTTCTATGCTAGTACAACATGTTGCAGAAACTCACAAAGAGAAGCCTGGACTAGGATTGAAAGTGGGGTAAAATACATCTCTGGATAAATCCTTCCTGTCAGTTCAGTTCATGTGGTGAGTGAAAATTAGAGTCTAGTGGGAATCAGAGAAAAAGACAGATAAGCAAGTTCTCTCTGGGAGGGACTCATTCACAGCAGGGTGACACGGCCCTGATACCCAACTGTCTAGCAGACTTCACCAAAAGAGACACCCTGTCACAGAGGAATTGAGATGAGGGGGCTTACACGGGAATTTTCTGATTCTGACTGCCTCAGTTCCTGATTGCTGCTAGAAGAGTGTTCTGCAATTACCTTGCCACTTCACAATTATTACTTCCAAAGTTTTGCTTTCTGAGGTAAGAACAATGTTAGAGATGCAGTAACATATGCAGGCTTATCTACAGATAGCCTTCAATAAGTGGGGAAATATTCTACATTTTTATTAAGCTGTTAGCAAATGCCTGGAAGAAATTACAAATGATCAACATACTTTCTTTAAAAATAAAGATTACATTAGGTTACACATACACACACATTATAACCCACAAGAAAAGCTCAATTTATCTCTTGGGTTAAGATTTACATAGTGTTTACCTTTGGAGGTTTTTATACCAGGGAAGACTTGAAATTAATAAAAGTATCAACTTCAGGAATAAATGCAATATTTCATAGATGACTCTTATTTTGCATCATAGACTATTAACCCAATCAGAGAGTGATAAGAGTAAGAATCAAAGCAGCTTTTATGAAGTGAAAATACTGGAAAAAGAAATTAATAAAATATATCGGAGGACCACATATTTTCTTAATCAAGATGTATTTAATTGATCAAATGCAGCAATTCTAGGCTGACACAACTTTGGGTCTTTTATGTTTAAATCTGTTTTCTGAATATGTCCCTTTAAAATACATCACCAGTTCAAAGTGAGATAACATACCTTCTCTTGAGAGTCAATGTTAGCTTGTTCTATTTGCTTTATTTACAATATGAGGTAACTGTCTCATTCATCACTAATAATTCTCTTTTATTCTTTCCGTTTTCAAGAGACACAGACTAAGCTTTTCAAATGAATGACTATAAAGTGAATAGTTCATGCCAAAGGATGATTCATTTGATTTAAAACACATCTGTAGAATAATTTTGGAACTGTGCACACTTGTTAATTTTCTCTTTTCTGGTTTCACTTCTCTTCATAGGTTGGCAACCAAAACCATCATGTAGATAGTGCCAGTTTTGGTGAACTGATTAAGAACATTCTTAGAAGTAGCACATATGCCAACAAATTGATTTCTTTTTTACAATTAGAATACATAAAATCCTCTTAGCTAGACATGAATAAAAGCTTCTACATTTTTAAAAAATTATTGGAATACAGAGGCCTGAACCTAAGCATGAAGATTACCAATAGGCTCCATCTTACTTTAGAGTCATTAATCCCCAAATTTATGTCAGAGGTCTCTTCAATTCTAGGTCATGACTAGGGAGGCCATAAATTGTTTTAGCTCTTCTTTTGAGAACCCTGTCTTCTTTTTTGCAGAGTCCACTGGGGCTGACCAGTATCAAAGCCTTTAGATGGGTCAATCTATAGATTTGAAGGTGGACACGTATCAATCCCAATTTTATTTGAATCTTCCATGTTGGATTTATTATCATTTATGAAGTAACCTTTGGTGACATTTTTCTTCTCTATCTTTCTGTGTTTATAACAGTTTCAATTTTTTTTAGAACTGAGCAAAGCTTTTAGATAGCTCCCTAGGCTAAAAGACAATTATAGGGACTGGCCCTATAGAAACAATTGGCCTACCCCCAGACATAGTGCTATGGTTTGGATGTAAGATATAAGTCTCCCAAAATCTCATGTGTTGCCAATGCAGCCAGGTTCAGAGGTGGAGAATGTCTGAGGGGAGGGTGGGT
>PVJS01013032.1:0-26825 GCA_004027185.1 Glis glis
AGGTAGAGAGAGAGAGAGAGAGAGAGAGAGAGAGAGAGAGAGGAGAGAGAGGCGAGAGAGAGAGAGAGAGAGGAGAGAGAGAGAGGGCGCGCGCGCACGCGCACGTGCTGAGGCTGGCCGTGAACCCGGATCCTCTGGTTTCCGCCTCCCAAAGTACTGGGATTACAAGCGTGCGCCACCACGCCCGGCTTGTTTCCTTCTTAAGTGTCAACTCTGAAGTTTGATTTTTGCCCTGGTCTCTGTTCCAGTTGTTCTGTTGCTCCATTTGCTTGGGATACCTTGCTTCCCTCTTCTTCCTGGGCAACTCCCTCTCCCCTACACACCCTCTTCCTTTCCACACTTACTTTGCCTGGGTAGTTAAGAGCTGCTCCACTGTCACTCACCCCTGCACAATTAGGCAACAGAGGAATACACTTCTACATTGTTTAAAGCACTGTATTTTTGGCTTTGTAAGTCATAAAAATTAGCACCTATTCTAAATAGTTACACATAAAGTCATCATCTGTTGAAAAGTCTTGGAAATTTCCTTACCCTGGAAACCCACAGAAACCAATAACAAGATAAACAAGAATCACTATTGCCATGTAATGGCACTTATTTAGTGTCCGACACAACCCCCACCAGACACTTGGGACACTTGACCTCGTTTATCTTTGCAACAGCCCTCTGAGGTGTTTTCTTTTCTCCTTTT
Source organism: Glis glis (assembly GCA_004027185.1). NCBI lineage: Eukaryota > Metazoa > Chordata > Mammalia > Rodentia > Gliridae > Glis > Glis glis. The sequence goes on from PVJS01013032.1 coordinate 692, forward strand.
TACATATCGGAAAAATGAAGCTGAAAGAGGATGTGGTTAGTTCAAGTCATATGCCCAATAAATGGAAGAGTCAGGACTTGAACCTTGACTAGTCTTTCAAACATAAACAATAAAGAATTCAAGACATCTTTCCTGACACCTTAGACACAGAAAAGTTAATGAGTTAATGAATCTCTCCCTTTGCCCAGTCTTCGGCCAAGCCACGTACCTTGACTACTCCTTTATCCAGCCCCTCTGCACATGCCTCTCAACATCTTCTATGGCCCATGTGCTTCCCAAAGGACCGCTAGAGCTGTCTATGTAAATCAACACCTATTATTCATCTAAATAAAAACTTGTCAGGGCACCCCGTTTCCTCTTGCAGTTATTCTTAGCAGGCTAAGGATCTATTTGGAGTGAATATTTAAATCTCCCTAGTACCAAAACATTCCCCAGTAAAGCTAATATCTCTTATTTCCTCTGCACCTTGCTCACACCTACATTCTAGGTATGAACCTCTAACCTACAGGGGGAAAAAGAGCAAAGAAATAACAAAATAGAATACCAATATTTATTGAACACTTACACTACGAAGGCAACACGCAGTGTCATATGCCATCTCATTTATTTTCTTAAATATAGTTGTTTCATTTGCATATCTTATCTCTTTCAGTCCTCATAAATGTTCCATGAGAAAGATGTTATTATTATCCTAGTTTCAAAATGAGAAATTGGAGACTTAGAATAATTCATCCAAGATCACATACTAGTAAGTTTCAAAGTCCAAATTCAACTTGAGTCTTGATTGCAAATGCAGACACCTTCCATAATAACAGTCCCTCTGTATGGGAGGTAAGACCCTCGCCCATTTGGGATTAACCACATCTTCTGCTTAGTCATCTCACTTTGCTCCTTCTCAAATAGAATGTGCCCTGCATGCCTCCATTGAGTAGGATGGATGAATTCCCAATGTCATTCCTGTGGGCTGTTTCTTCCTCCTTCCCAATCCATCAGTTCCTTCTTGTTTTTATTCATTTCTCTATCCAGTAAAAACTCCACAGTCTATCACTTAAACCACATTCCTACTAAATTCCCAAAATGTTCTTGCTTCCCTTCTTTCCAAAATACAGCAACCTGAAAAAAGCTTCACCATCAGATCTAATCAAATGTCTTCCTCTTCTTCATGGGAACTGCTAACAACTTTTGAACAAAATCACAACTCATAAACGATTCCATGGTCACCTACTTCCACTGGACCCTTAATACTGTATGACGATATTTTGTCCTTCCTGAGACACCTCTCTTTGTATTATTGTACGCTGTTCTACTCCCTGAGTAGATAATCTTACCTCCTGAGTCAGTGGAGAAAAAATGAAAATCATCATTTACTCATTCAATCAACAAGAATTTATTGAACTCCTTCTATGAGCCAAGGTCACTTCTACCTACAGGGATATACAGGAAACAGAGCAGACAAAAATCCCTGCCCTTGTGAGGCCTATATTCTAGGGAAAAGTGAGAGAAAATAAACAAGTTCACTATGGTAGAGTATGTCTGATAGTGAAGCTGTCAAGGAGAACAATAAATCAGAGGCAGGGAAGGGGCAAATCAATATCTTAAACAAGTGGTAATGAGATGCTTCACTGATAAGGTGATATCTGAGTAGACACCAAAGGAACTCTAGCATGATCATTTCTGAAGCTCTTCTCTCTTTCTTCTGAACACCTTTGGGTCACATCTCCCCCATCCCAGGGGGGCGCTCTGCTCTCCACTGCTGTCATTCCCCAGTGCTCTGGGTTCCATTTCCTTCTTCCTTCCTCTTCAGGGACTCCTTTCCATCCGTTACATCTCCTCTCTCCTCTACCTCCAATTTCTCTTTTCAAGCCTTTTCTATGGCCATTTAAACATGTCATCAAAACAAAAGTCACAACACAAAATCCCATTCTCATCCTTTGTGTTAGTTGTTCAGGACTGCTGGCACTAAGTACTACAAATCACATGACTTAAAGAGCAGAATCTATCATCCCAGAGTTCTGGAGGCTGGGAGTCCAAAATCAATGTGTCAGCAGGGCCATGCTCCCTCAGGGGGCAGCTGTTCCTCTCCTCTCCCAGCTTCTTGGGGTTTCTTGACTTGACATAGCATAACTTTAGTCTTTCTGTGGCATTCTCCCTGTGCACAAGTCTCTGTATGCAAATTTGTCTTTTTGTAAAAATGCCAATCATATTGGATTGCTGTCCACCCTACCCCCGTATGACTTCATAATAACTAATTACATAAGCTGTAACCATATTTTCAAATAAGGTCACATTGGGAGGTCCTGGAGGTTAGGACTTCAACATAACAGTTTGAACAGGACAGTCCATATCACACTTACATCCCTCTAGGGCTACATTTCTGACTTTCACTCTACATCATAGCCACAGTTCCTGCAAGAAATTGTTCCTGAACTATTTCTACTTGATTTTCAACACTGTTTTCTTCTCATTCTATAAACTTTCACTCTAATTCACTCCCAAGACTTCAATTACCATCTCTATCCTAACAATTCCCAAACCTTTATCTCTAACCAGATTTTCCTTTTGAGCTCTACACTCAAATGTCCAATGCTTTAAGGATGTCTTTCCTTAGATGCCTCAGGGGCACCTAATACACTGTATACCCTAAACCAAACTCATTGTCTTCTCCCATCACCCAGTCCTAAATCTAATCCTAGCACTTTTTACCTAGTTGGAGAATGGCATCACTATTCATCTATGCCCCCTTAGTAACCTAGAAGTCCTCTTGGTTTCCCTCTTCTCCCTTGTCTTCATCAACTACAAAGTCAGCTTGATCCTATTGTGCCTCTGACTACCTCCAGTCTGCATCATTTTCTCTCTGCTTACCATATCACTCTCACCTATACAGAAATGTTCTCTTTTTCTTTCTTTCTTTCCTTTCTTTTTTGTGCTGGGGATTGAACCCAGGCCTGCACCACCTTGCCCAGCTAGAAATGGCTCTCTTGTCTCAGCTTTTCTCTTTTGACTCAGCCAATCCTCCAAAGGCAGGCAGAAGGAGCCCTTTCCAAAGTTAAATTACTCCCCCAGTCCCTCCTTTAATCCCTTCAGTGACTATAATCCAAAAGATAAAGTCCTGACTTCCAATGGTGTGGGAAATCCTTGATGGGATGGTTTTTCTTTACCTCTACAGTCTTCCCTCTGGTTAATCTATCCCGCAGCTTTTCTCCACGCTCTTCCTTGTGCATACAAAAGTTCATAATAAGCCTGAATATATCACACTGGCTATTATATTTGGACCTCTGCATGAATATTCCCACTTCCTGAGTCATCCTCTTTCTAACAACTTCAATCTACTCAGCACTCAACTTTTATGCATCTCTTTTCCCAGCCAGTCTTTGATGACCATTGCTCATGGGTGGCTTTTGAACTTCTCAAATGTTTCCTTGCCATATTCTCAGCATATTTTTATTATTCCACTATATTTGATAGATTTTTCTAGGTTATTCTGCATAATAAACACATCTAATGTCTCAGTAGCTATGGCAAAATGAACAAAAATAGTATTTGCTGTTTATGTTGCAAATTTTGGGATTAATGCTAGATGGAGAGATTGATTCAGGCTTTGGGTCAGGTTCAGGTTTGTTCTGTGTATTTTCCCTTCTAGGTTCCAAGCTTAAGGGGCAGCTCTCTTCTAAGATATGATATTTTAATGGCAGACAGCACAGGAAAATGTGAGGATGAGTTGAAAATGCAATAGAATGTATAGTTCCTAATAGGACATGTGCTGGTCTAATACACTCACATTCAACTGGCCAGAGCAAGTTGCATGGTCAAACCCAACATCAATGAGGCAGGAAAACACTCTTTTCACATGAAGGCAGGGCATGATGGGGCTTGTGCAATCCTATAGAGAAGGAAACTAATGATTGTAAACATTATTACAACCTTACCACAAGTGCTTATGCTTAAATGCTTTGTTTGTCTCTCCCACTAAAATGTAAGCTCCTTTAGAATCCAAATGACTTTGCATCATTTTATTTCCAATGCTTTACACAACACCTGGCACATCATAGTTGCTCAACAGATGTAGATTGAGTAAACACACACTCACATCACTTATTTTCTTTTATTATTATTTTTGTATTAGTGCACTATAATTTTACATGATAGTGAGACTCACAGTGATACATTCATATATGCACATAATATTTTTTGGTCTGTTTCCTTCCTCAAACCTCTCCTTTCCCTTCCCTCCTCCGTCCCCTGATCCTCTTCTACTACTGAACTGGTCTCATACCTAATTTTCATGAAGTACCCTTTCTTCTCTCTGGCTTCCACATGTGAGAGAAAACATGTTGTCTTTGGTTTTTCTAGGTCTGGCTTATCTCACTTAGCATGATATTCTCCAGGTCCATCCATTTCCTGCAATTGACATAATATCATTCTTCTTTATAGCTGAATAAAATTCCAGTGTGTGTGTGTGTGTGTGTGTGTGTGTGTGTGTGTGTGTGTAATTTTCTTTATCCATTCATCTGTTGATGGATACCTAGGCTGGCTCAATAATTTGGCTACTGTGAATTGTGCTACCATAAAAATGGGTGTGCATGTATCACTGTAGTGTGTTGACTTTAATTTTTTTGGATAAATACTAAAGAGTGGTAGAGCTAGATCATATAGTAGCTCCATTTCTAGTCTTTTGAGGAGCCTTTATACTGATTTCCATAGTGGTTTTACTAATTTGCAATCCCTCCAACAGCATATACATATTCCTTTACCCCCACATATTCATCAGAATTTATTATTATTTGTATTCTTGATGGTTGCTATTATAACTGGAGTGAAATGAACTCTCAATGTAGTTTTAATTTATATCTCCCTGATTGTTAAAGATCACATCACTTATTATATGTTCTCCTAGTGTTATAAGCTGTAATAGTCACTTCTTTTTTGCATTTTCATAGAATAGGGTAACTCTATTCAAACTCTTGCACTATTTAGTTTGCTTGTTTATCTGTGCATTTTCTCTTCTGGACTAGAACCTACAATGGCGAAGACACCATCTCATCTCTAGCACTAGTACAATACCTGGTAGAGAGACATTCAATAAATGTTTGAATAATTGAATCAAATCATTCTCTCAGTGGAAATCAGCATGTGTTTATTGATTACCTACTAGGTGCCAGGCATTCTCACTCTAACAGTAGGAATTAGAAGCTAGGAAGTCCCAAAGGCCAATGAGGTCAAGCAGGAGGGAGAGGCCAGGGACAAGTACACCCTGTGGTCCTGTCTTAAAGAGCAGTGTGTGCCTCCCCACAGCAGACAGTCCAACCACACTAGTCCCTGCTTCTTCTGACCACCCCAGCCTGTACCTCTTACCCCAATAGTATGCCTGTGATCTAATTGTCTCATCCAGTTTATTGCTTTGCATTGCTCAGCTCACCAAGCACATTTGTGTTTATTATTCACTTAGTGCTGAGTACACTGAACAAGGTAATGACATGCAGCAAAGGCTAAGAGACGATGCCCTGGCTCTGGGCATTGCTTAATACCACTGGGGAATGAGGTCCTCCTCTCCCACTCTTGGAGGCCCAGCTCCATTATCTTTTCAAGCATGAACCATGGGCTCTCTCAAGAAGGAGCCCAGTGGAGTGCAGCCCAAGGACCAGATTCACAGGCAAACCTGGAAATGAGCAGCACCAAGGACTTGGAGCAAAGAATATTACTTCTCATTAAAATGTACCAGATACAGAATTCAGTGAGTCTGGACAGTATTGTGGGATCTTCCAGGCACTGAAAATATGGGAGAGGTGCATTGATCTTAAGCATGCTAGTCTGGAGTTCAGGGAAAAGTGGAAATTTAGACCAATATAATGAGAAGGAAAAAAAATGATGGGCAATGCAGGTTATGCCTTCCATCACTGATCAGGGTCATACTACTTCTACCAAGTAGATGATAAGACCCTTCTGTGTCTAGATCATTGGACAGAGATTTCAAAGACCTGGGCCACTACTGTCCTTTCCTTACAGTTTATCTACCCCCATTCCCATCAAATAATAAATGCCATCTCTACCCTAAGTTGTCACCAACTCTACCATCTTTCCTATAACTATGTAAAAAAGGTAGTTTCAAACATCTCCTTCCCTAATCCTCCCCTATCCAGTCCACCCACTTACATAATGCACAAATTGTTCCTGGAGACAGAAGGAACACCAATAAACACTCATTCATTTGTCATTTACTCATTCACTCAGTTATTAATTTATTTCACTAATAACTGAGACATACATTACCTTCAAGACACTGGGAATGCACACTGTTGAATAAAATAAACTGTCTCCATTACTGTGAAACTCACTATCTAGCAGGTGAAACTCACTGTCTAGCAGGGGAGAGAAACATTAAATAAGTAAGCAAATAAATATATAAATATGGGTTGTGATAAGTGTTATGAACATTTCTTTCTTCTTTTACAACAGGAGTCTTTTTAACCTAAAGGCTTCAAGGGAATTATAGATGTATTTAGGGGGTTCCATGAATGCCTTTAAGTTGTATGTAAAATATTCGATGTATGTAGGTAGGTGCTGTTTTCTCTGAAAAGTATCCATGGCTTTCATCGAAATCTCAAAGATGTCTATGATCTCATAAAAGTTAAAATTCAAAGCTTTAAAGTCACACCAGACAGGATTTTCTTCTTTTTCCATTGCCACCTCCCAGAATTGATTAAATTTGTTCCTGTTTATGGATGGCACTGAAACTGTCAGCTTGGAAAAGTAGAGCTAGAAAGAACCCATTGTCCCTCCTCAGGCTCATGAGAAGGGCGGGCAAGTGCTGTGCCAGAATGACCACCAAGATATTAAAGTCAGTCGCTGTTTGGGCATGGGAAGTAGGGTGATGTGTGCGTTCTTTTCTATATGATAACTGAACTGTCTACAATAAATGTGCTGCTTTTAATAATCAGGAAAATTAATATATTAAAGTTATTTTTATTTGGGGGAAAATTACATATTTTCCTACTTGTATATATCCCTTGTTGACTGAGCCATACAGATGCAACCGGGCATTTTAGCACATGCTTATAATCCTAGTTCTTGGGAGGTTGAGACAGGAGGACTGCAGGTTCAAGGCCAGCCTCAGCAACATAGAGAGACCCTCAGCAACTTAGTGAGACCCTGTTTCAAAATAAAAATTCAAAGGGCTTGGGGTGTAGCTAAGAGGTAGAATGTCTCTGAGATCAATCCCTTATAACCCCTGCCAATTTAAAGACAGACATATTGCATACAAAAATATAATACACTGGCAGTGTGATTATATACAATTCTCCCCTTACTAAATTTATCCCAGGTGAGGAGAAAGATTGAGAAAAGTCTGTCTTCTGAGCTGTGGACTGGAGGGTTGGTCACATGCTTCCTACTGGAAAGCTGGGGTCTGGGGCTTGTGTGGCTCTGTTGCCTTTGACCTTGGCTTCTACCATGAGTAGTTTCTAAGTCATCAGACAAGGAACCCATTCAGAATCAAGGCTGAAAGCAGCTTCTCTGAGTGCACAAGCCATGGTTATAAAGACAGTCCAGGGCTCAGAGTCAAATGATAAAGACACAAGTGCAGGCTCTTAGATTTCTAATTTCTGATCTGGGCCTCAACTTATTAACCAACAAATAGGATATGTCACATCAACCCTGCCCATCTCAGGGTGCCCCTGTGAGTCATAAGTGAGCTAGTGAGAGCCAGGATCACATGGATCACATAGAGATCAGAGACCGGATATGTTACATAAAACCATGTGTCAGCCAGAAACATTATTTTGCACCTAATATCACATTGTCTACGAATAAAGTCTATTGTTAAAATATATAATATTTGCACCCATCAGTAGAAACATAGATCTAGATATCACTCCAGAGGCAGCTCCTATACTTTGTTCACTCCAAAGGTAGCTCCTATTCCCTGTGCTTTAACTTTGAGCACACTGGGGGTACAGTATTGTACGCCTAGGCCAGGAGCTATATTTTCCTACAGTGTATGTTCAACTGTTAACCCAGCACATCCATCTCATCTGAAAACCTTTATCCCCAGGAAAGGTCCACTCGTCATATCACATTGCACAGAATATGAGAAAATGATAATGAATGCAGGAGCACTTGATAGGTTGCTCATGGTCCAAGGAGGTTTGAGGGCAGGGAGGGGGTGTAGGGAATGGCAGGTTGTTTGTCTGCAACCTTCGGTCTGTGAGCTCTCCTGCATGATAAAGTCATGGGTGATCGTTGCTGTTATTTTTAGAGCAATTTTCCCTGTCATTTAGACATAGAGTTGAGTAAGACACCTAGGCACAGACAGATAATACCTAACACTTCTGTCTAGACATTCCTTCAAACTGGATGGAGGAGCTCAGGGATAAAAGAGAGACAATTTCCTTCCTGAAGAACAAGGTGAGAGGGTGAAAACAGGCTGAGAAAACCCCAAGTGCTGAACCACTAGAAAGGAGGAGTCTGACAGTGTTGGCAAATGGGGAGAGAACATTTTTCTTTTTTCACATTGGGTGATTTTATTTATTTATCACAAAGTGGGTGAGAAGTGGGTTATCTGACACTGGATAATGCCAGTCAGTTCCAATCTCACCCTGCCTCTGGTTAACAATGTGCTGTGCACTTAACCTCTCTGATCTACAATTTAGTCTCCAATTAAATGCAAGATTTAGCCTATATCAGCATTTCTCCAGTTGTGTTCAACAGAACATTAGCTCTATAAGATGTTAATAAGCATTAGTGTGACGGACAAAAGAAAAAAAAAACACCAGAATCCTGTGGTCAATTAAGCTTGGGGGATGCTGGGTTAAATATAGTTGAATAGGTCTCTATACTGCAAGAATTATCAGGGCTTTTAATATCCTAACATGAGTTCTTAATCTCCAACAGATTTCTCTAAACTTATTTGATGATAGAATTTTTAGGGTTTCATGTATCTTTTGTTTTATTTTTTATTTGACTGATTTTGCTTTGGTAAGCATCAACCAAAATCTGAGAATGGGATTCTACAAAGAACCATTACATGGCGACGGTGCTATTTTATGCTTGGGAATGAACAAGAGGGATCAGTCTTATATTGAGTCATAGCTAGAAGAGCGGAACCATGTGTTTATTTTCTCATTTAATCTTCACAGTAATACAGCAAGTTGAGTGCTACCATCCTAATCTTACAAGGGAGGGTATTACAGTTTCGAGACATTAAGCAAATTTCTCAAAAGAATGCATCTAGGAAGCTATATATCCTCTTGTTAGACATGGTAGACATGGGGATGTGTGGATGCAATTTTAAATAAGATGACATTTGAGCAAAAACTTGAAGAAGGTGAGGGAGCCAGCCATGCATATATCTGGGAAGGAGTATTCTAGACTGAGAGAATAGTCGGTGCAGAACTCCAAAAATGGGAATGTGCCTGGCTTGTTTGAGCAACAGGAAGGATGTGAATAGTGCCTGGAGTAGGGTGAGTAAAATGATAGGAAGCAGGACACATGGAGTCAAAGAAGCGATGGGGCATCAGATCATGCAGAACCTTGCAGTAATCAATCATAGGAACTCTGGACTTGACCCTGAGGGTGACTCTATCTGGCTTGTGTTTTATAAAAAAGATCACTTGATTTATTGGGATGAGAATAGATTATAGGGAGAAGTGGTAAACATTAGTGTTGTTCAAAAATCATTCCTGGTTCTCCTTGGCGTGGTAGGATTATACTTTCCTGCCCCCTTGAAGTCATTTATGGCCATATGACTGGCTGGACCAATGAAGTGTGAGCAAAAATGATATGGTCTACTCCTGATAGAAGCTTTATAGCTTACAGGGATCATTTTTGCTTCTACCATGTCACTGGTAATAGGGCCTGCTTCGTCAGTCTGGGTCTGATAGAGAATGGCAATGCTGCCAACCTATGTTAAATGTGAGAGTGAGCAAGAAGTCATTTTGTGGGTCAAATCTTACTGATATAGGGGACCAGGGCAGAAGTAGGAGAATTAACAGAGGCCACTGCAATAACGTAGGTGAGGAATGATGTTGGGCTGAGTGGCAATATGGGCAGTGGAGATGGTAGAGTGGTGGTCTGGATATATTTGAAAGATAGAACTGACAGGACATCCAGATGGTTTGGAAGGGAGGTGAGAGAGAGAGAGATAGAGATAGATAGAGATAGAGATAGAGATAGAGATAGAGATGATAGAGAAGGATCAGTACTCAGTCCAGGTGTTTTGGCCTGAGTAGAGAGAAAGACAGAATTCTCATCAATTGGCATGAAAAGCACTGGGTAAAAGAGTTGGGGAAAGAAGGCTTGTTTGGGATTTTTTTATATTTCAGTTTCTATTTTATCCTTCTGAAATATTTTTTATAGTTTCTGGTTATCTGCTGAAAATTTTGAGTTCAGCTTTTATCTCCTTGAACATAGCATGGGAAGTCATAAAAGGTTCTAAGCAGTAGAGCAACAAGATCCAATTTATGAGTCCTTCAGGAAGCTAAAGCAAAGGGATAGTGTTTTGGTGTGTTTTCCTAGACGTGCACAGACTAAAGTGTCTAGGGAAGATAGCAGCTTTCTTTTTATGTGACTCTCTTTCAGAGCTAGGGTTCAAAACAAACCATTTGGAGCTCATTGATTCTGGTTTTCTCTTTATTGTTTCCCACCTTGATTGAGTCCTTTGACTGTAAAGGGTAGATTGATTCAGAAGCTTCTAATTTTCTGCCTGCTTGATGATTCTCACCTATCATGTTTGCTTCCTGTCTAAAGGCAATCGTTATTCCCCTTGTTCTGGGCACTGCTAAAATTGCATCACATTGGGAAGATGCCTCTCCTGACTCCAAGTTTCTTTGCCCTTAAGCAATTTTCTTGGGAGGTTCAGGCAGTTCTAAGGATACCAGAACCCCTGAAGCTTTTTACAGGGCAGAGTTGCAAACTGGCAGCCACATAGCCAAATCCTTCTCCAAGATTCCCAAACAAACAAAAACCCCAACATGTAAAAATAGGAAGATTTCCTTTGAAAAATCAGAGGTGATAGTGACACTGGGAACCTACTTTTTGCATCTCATGCCCAAGTCTGTTAGAACTGAGTAGTCGCTATTTCTTTAAATGGGGTAGGTACTCACTGGTACTCCCCTGTCTCCATATGAATAGGTAACTCATTTATGTTACCTGCACTGCTCTCTGCTTTCAAGACCACAGCGCTTTTCCATATGCATTATCTTATTTAGTCCTCACAACCATGGCAGGTCAATATGTTATAGATCGGGAACCCATCCTTCTTAGAGCTGTATTAATTGCACTTTTTATTTGAGTGCATTTAAGGGTACTTAAGGGTTTTTATTTGGATTCTCTGAGGGCCAGGATTAAATAGTCTGTTCTCCCTCTTTCTAAACAGAATGCAGCCTTGCCTTTGCTAAGGGGTATTCATGCGGGGAGGCATTTGACACTGGCATGTTGATATGAGAAGTGTGAACTTTGGGCCCATGCTTCCTACACATGTATTTTCTGTGTCTATTTTCTGTGTCTCCTGAAACATGTTATTTAATCATGGCATGACTTGGCTGTCTCATCTGTAAAACAGAGAAAATAATGTTTAATATTTCTTCAGGGTTTCAAGGAATGAGATTGGAGAGAGGGTTCAAGGACAGGTCTTGAAGGACCTTCACTGCCATGGCAAGATCTTTTTATTATAAAGCCAGTGGCTTTCAAATGGTTCATCTTGGAACCCTAAGGCTGTGATGACTTATCCCTCCTCTAGGGACTGTCACGGGGCAAAAGAGAAAGTGATCTGGACCCCAGATTCCCAACCACACTATGACGAAGGATATGGGGAGCCACCTAAAGGTTATAAGCAGAAATCAAGCCAGCAAGATTCTGAATTTACAGAAGTTGCTCTGTACAGAGGATGAATTTAAGGAGACAAAACATGACAGACAGGAAAGCAAGTAGAAGCCACATGTTCAATAAATTGGAGAAGAGGGGAAGGTTTATGAATTAAAATGAACATAAAAATGACTCATGAATGGATAAGAAGGAGAGGCAAGAATCAAGGTTGACTTCCATGATTTTGGTTTGAATAATAGTTATAAAGAATCAAAGATAGAATCATTTTAAAAGGATAATCAACTTTAGAGAAATAGGAATGAACATGAGAAGTATGATGTACTCATGTGACATATAGATTTTTGTCACTTTTATATAGATTAAAAGTTGGAGGAGCTGTTAGTCAAAACAAAGAGATTACCCACACTTAGCTCCTCAAAAGCTTGGCTGAGCTTGGGAACATCACGTTCCATCTCCAAGCCCATTTCCCCATTCCTTACATGATATACATGGGTACTATAAAGATCAAATGATTCATAGACATTCAAGGATTTGGACCACTAAGTTATTTGTGAATGTCTCTTTTATGTATTGATTCCCTCAGTCTGTAAACATCAGAGATGTGTGCAAAAGACTGTAGCATTTTAGAGTTGGAAGTTTCCCAGTGGTGGGACTCATGTAACTTGATTTTTAGGCAGGACCCACCCTGAGGTCTGCAGAGAAATCTCTCCACAGAGTATCAGCCCTCCCATTCCTGACATAAGTGTTATGGGTCGAAATGTTGTCCACTGGTTGATTCTGGGCTTTCTGTGTGGTCCAGGAGGAAGAACTTACCTCTCTTTCCTTCATCAATTGATTATTCCTTGGATAGCTCCTTTATTCCCAAGTAAATATTATTTGGCCAATTTGGGCCTAATCGAGATTTCCTTCTTAAGGAATTCTTAAGATAAAATTCAGAGTTGGAACATGTACACATGAAAGTGGGGACTTTTTCATTATAGAAAACAAAAGATCATATTTTAATTTCTCCCATTACTTTCAATCCCCATTTTTTGATCTGTCACACAGCTATGTTTTATTTTTATTTTTCACATGTAAGTGATTTATTAAAGATAAACTCCCAGAACATAAGGGGCACAGAGGCAGGACTGGAAAAAGGAGAAGAGCTAGGAGGAGGCGATCAAAGGCTTCAACTTGATCTCTAAGGTTACTCCTCCTTAGGGTCACTGGGCTTCTCTACTCTCACACCCGTTAGTCCTTCTCATGAGTGAGTGTAGGTGAAAGGGCTTCAGAAATGGCAATCTCTCCAAGTACAACTAGCTGTGTATCATGTGGTTTTTAGTGAAGACTTGTGGTCTCTTGAACAATGAGTACAGTCATACCACAACCCATACACCAGTGTGTGTTTACCAGCTATCATTGTGTCTTCCTCTCACTCTAGGAAAATACCTGCTCTTAAGGTACATGCCACAGGATTGTCACATGAAGAAGCTGTACTGTTAACAAGATTCTCCTGGTTCTGCTCTTCCCAGGATGTGAAAAAAGTTGCATCGCTCTCCATAAGTGCCAACCTCAGCTCCTCTTACTCCTGGGATGTTGTTGAAGTGATGGTTGCAATGTGACTTTCAGGAAGAGAGCTCTGACTGAAGAGGAAGGGTATGGTATTGTCCTCCCTTTCAGAGAGACACCTGAACCCCTTGGTATGTTTTGAATGAGTAGCTCCCAAAAGTCCATGTGTAAAATCTTAGTCCTCAGTGTGGTGGTATTGGGAGGTGCTGTGGACCTTTAAGAGGTGGAGCCAGGGAGGAGATTCTTAGGTCACTGGAAGCATACTCTTGAAAGGAATTATGGGACCTTGGTCTCTCTCTCTCTCTCTCTCTCTCTCTCTACCTCCCTCCCTCCCTCCCCACCTACTTTGAAATGCGAGTGGTTTGCTCTGACACCCACCTCCTCTATGATAAGCTGCCTCTTCAGAGACCCAAATCAATGGGGCCACCAAATCTTGGACTTGAAATCCAAAACTATGAGCCAAAATAGATCTCTCTTTACTTCATAAGTAGTCTGTGTCTGGTGTTTTGTTATAGAGTCAGAAAGCTGACTAACATATCCATAATTATCCAAGCCTAGCAATCTAGCAATCTGGGTTTCTGCTATGAGTATATTCATTTTTCATGAGTCCATGGGTCTTCATTAAAAACCACATTTACATAGTAAGCATTATTTAGAGAGATTGTCATTTTATAAAGCCTTTTCAGGTAGCTGGGGGTGGTTACAGGGAGGCTGGGTCCATCTTTGTCATTCTAGATAGAATCAGTAGGAATCAGGGCTTGACTCTCTGAGGAGGTCTGCTTGAAATCAGCCTTGGAAAAGGTGACAGGATCCCTCTCTCCACTGCCTTCCCCAGCCAGTTTTCCTTCCCATGTCTGCATCCCTTCACTGGCTTGCCAGCCTCTCACCATCCAGCAGAAAGTACAAGTAGTGTCTGGGGGATAAGTTCTATAACCTGCCCACAAGAACTAGAAGAAAATCGAATGCAGCAAGAAAGGAGCCCAGCAGCCAGCAGTGTAGGAAGAAAATTTAGGGGTAAGATTACTTCCTTTCTTATTCTTCAGTTGTTTCTATTTGCACAAGATGTGTTTCCTCCCTCAACCTCATCCAGCTGTATTCCCAGCCTATTGAAGAAAGGAGGGAAAAAAGCTATTTAAATTTATACTGTTGAATTTCTGTAGGACACTGAAATATTTTTGAAGTTAATGGGGGAGCTCTGAATAGTCTGTTTCAAATAATTACAGGAAAAAATACATTGAAATAATTAGTAGTTGCTACTAGAACATTCAGCAAAATGAAATGACATCTTTGCATGCCTATTAAACAGCACTTTATTTTCAGTTTAGGGTGTTTTGGATGAAATTAGATGGCAAACACACTGCATCATTGAGTGATTAGAAGAACTAGTATCATTTAGAGTTAGACTAGTATCATCATCAGCTTTTTTTCTCTTTCCTCTTAAAAAAATAAAAATAAAAATAAAAAACTACTGTTCTCTCCTGCTAGGCGAGATTTTAATAGAAATGGGACCAACTGTAGCCCTTGAGACTTGTGCTTAAGTGGCTTATGTGAAATCCCCCGGATGCAAGGAAAGGCGTTAAACAGAATCTGATTATTCTATATTTTCTAATTCTGGGATTCTCTTTCTACTCTGCTTCGAGAATACATAAAACCTCCCACTCCAACAGCCTCTCCTCTCTCGAAGCAGAATCTTATTTGCCAAAAACAGAAAATGGTCTTAATCTAATGAGTAAGACCAAATTTATCTTTAGCCTCACTCCTTGTCTTCTTACAGTATCTCTCCTCTCTATTAAGGAGAAAAGAAATCCCAATTTGAAAACTATCGACAGAAGTCTTATTTTCAACATTTTAAACCACTGAAGGCATTTGACACAACACTGACCACAGCCAGATGCTCCTCCATCTTTTCTTCCCTCCTTTTCCTTTCTTCTTTCTCTCTCTTCTCTCTTTGCCTCCATTAGGGTCCCTGTGTCCCACTTTATGCCTTCTTCTAACAAATCCCCTCTCCCCTTCCTTTCTTGTTCCAATTCAAGAAGAGGAAATAGAAGGAAGAACAAAGAGAGAAAGGAGGAATCAATGTGATACAACAGTCTCCTAAACTCAAGCGCTCAAGTTTGTACTGTGTAATAAAGTATTATTTATTTTTTAGTTTTATCATATGCAATTTTGGAGGAATATTTTTGAGGCAAGAAGGACTGAGAAAATCCAGATGTTCTACTTTTCACCAAAATTTTATTATCATGCTCCAAGAAATTTGTCAGAATAGCTAGCCACTAGCCGGGCGTGGTGGTACACGCTTGTGATCCCAGTACTTGGGAGGCTGAGACAGGAGGATCCGGGTTTGCGACCAGCCTCAGCTACTTAATGAGGCCCTCCGCAACTTCATGAGACCCTGTTTCAAAATAAAGAATAAAAAATAGGGCTGGGGGTGTAGCTCGGAGGTAGAATGCCCCTGGGTTCAATCCCCAGTGCCAAAAAAAAAAAAAAAGAATAGCTAGCCACTCCCTCATTAAAAACAGACAAGTTGGGTACGGTGGGACATGGCTGTAATCAAAGTACTTGGGAGGCTGAGACAGGAGGCTCACAGGTTCAAGATCAGCCTCAGCAACTTAGCAAGACCTTCAGCAACCTAGCAAGACCCTCTTTCAAAACAAGCAAAAAAAAGGGGGGGGGCTTAGGGTGTAGCTTGGAGGTAGAATGCTCTTGGGTTCAATTCCTTGGGTACCAACAAACAAAACAACAACAACAATGAAACAGACAAATAAGGTGTTTGGGAGTTCTGAGATTACATCCTGAGCAGAGAGGAAAGAGACCTATGGGAAAGGAGGGTTTCTGATCCATGGCAGGAAACAGCAAAGCCCTGCTCCATGGCTTGACTTGGGGCTACCATGTTTTTTTTTCTAAGGCCCAGCCATTATCTCTCATATCGCTGGTCCACTGTTATTCCTTATATTCCTATATTCTTTCATATTGCTGAGAACTTCCTTAGTCCAGCACACTCACACTCTCTCTCCTGGGCTCATTTGTCTATGAGTACCCACTAGGTTGCCCTGCCTGCCCTTACCCCAGACCCCAGGGTTCTGCCTACTGTCTCCCCAGGACAGGGGGCACCATTTGCTTCTCTTGCCCAGGAAGTTTCCACTCTCCATATGCCCCCCAATGGGTCAGTAAAGCAAGGGCTGGTGAACTCACAAGATACAGAAATTAGACTTACCCCCTTTCTTAATATTTGCTTTTATTTGTTTGTTTGTTTGTTTGTTTTTTGCGGTACCGGGAGTTGAACGCAGGGGCGTTCTACCTCCGCGCTATACCCCCGGCCCTATTTTTTTATGCTTTATTTTTGAAACCGGGTCTCACGAAGTTGCAGAGGGCCCCTCACTAGGTAGAGAGAGAGACAGGGAGAGAGAGAGAGAGAGAGAGAGAGAGAGAGAGAGAGAGAGAGAGAGGGAGAGAGAGACAGGAGAGAGAGAGAGAGAGGAGAGAGAGAAATCGTGAGCTCGCGACCGCGCATGCGCGCTGAGGTTGGCCACGAACTCGGATCCTCCGGTCTCCGCCTCCCAAAGTACTGGGATTACAAGCGTGCGCCACCACGCCCGGCGTTAATATTTGCTTTTAGTAGAATCTCCCCAGAGACCAAAGTGCTGTGCACCTAACAAGTAGACAGTGAATTTGGACACATAAGTCAAAAATAAAGGCAAGGAAGGGGAAATAGGCCATGGGGTTTACGTGGAGGCAGGAAGGCTTCCTTGCAGGACTCCTATAGAGACATGCCATCTGCCTCTGCTTTGCTCAGGGTGCCTTTGTGGTCACACTGTCAGCCTCATTCCTGACATGTGACAACAAAGAATGCTGAGGCTGCTGCTTATGGCCAACACATGGACCTCCTGTTGGGAAGTCCCCTCTGAAATATTGTCTATCTTGATCTGTTGGCAGTACCACTTCTCCCTTCCCCCCTCTCTCCTAAGTCTGGTCTTTTCTCTCAGGTCATCCTTTCTTCAACTCTGGCTTCCTCTCATCCTAGCATGTGCTATTTTGGTGGACTGTTTTCTCTTCCCACCCCTTCTATTGAGAGAACCCCATCAGGCTACATATTTGCCTTTTCTTTTCAGTGTCGCATTAATGACTCTCTCCTCTCTATCTCCCTTTCCCTGATCCTAATCCTGGGAACTTTTCCAATAACCCTGTGTGAACAGCCCTTTTCTTGCTTGGTTTGATGGAGAGGAGGTAAAGAGCTTGATCATTAGCCTGCCTCCATGCAAAGGGCTTTCCTGAAGCTTGTTCCCCAGTATCCTCCTGGGGTAAGCTCTAGACCGGTGGCTACAGATCCAGAGCTCTGCCTCCTCAGTGAACCAATGCTTGTTGGCAGTGCTGGCCTGCCTTTGCAGGGCAAGAAGGGATTTGGGGCCATAAAACAAAAGAAACCAAAACCTTGTAGTGACTGCTGTTTGGGAACATCCCTGGAGGTATTGCTGCCAATCAAAACTGATTGCCCTCTTCACCTGCTGACTATCTCCTGCTTCTGTTCTCAGTTCTACAAATTCGTCTTGACACTAAGATCCTAAGACGGTGTAAACATTTCCTTCCCCCTGTTCCCACTGCCCAGCCATGGCTATCCTGGTCTTCTCCCCAACCCCATCAGCCTCCGTTATGCAGGAGGACAGTGTGGCTGTGTCTGTAGTCATCACTGCAGAAGGGGATAGGAAGGAATTTGGTTTTATAGGGCAGCAAGCATTCTGAAAGCCCTCAGGGGAAAGCCACAGCCTCACTTCCCAAACCAGGTCGGTTCAGAAGCTTTGTGCTCTGGATTTACAGTGTCCGTACTGAGCCAATTTAAACAATTTCAATCAACAGGACTCATATGATAAATTGCATGTAACCCATCTTTATAAAATAGAGTACAGGCTTCGATAGAATTTAAACTTTGAGTAGGAGGCGATGATCTAAGGAGCCTCAGAGTTTCCTTTTACAGCCACTGAAACTCACAAGTAGGCAAGAAAAGGCCAGCCTGTAAGCCAATGCCACCACTTGCACTTTGGGAATAGAACTGAGGTCTGTAGATCCATAACTAAGATATTGTCCTGGGTGCTAGGGAATGGCTCTGTAGATTTAAGCCTTACCAGCAGGAGGCTTTGAAGAGAGATATGTAACCTTGCCAAGCTCATTCAGAATAAAAATAACAGCATCTACCACACTGCATGGTTTTGTGCATTAAAAAATAAAATAAAGCTGGGCGTGGTGGCGCACGCTTGTAATCCTAGTACTTTGGGAGGCGGAGACCGGAGGATCCCGGTTTGCGGCCAGCCTCAGCTCGCGCACGCTCTCTCTCTCTCTCTCTCTCTCTCCTTGTCTCTCTCTCTCTCTACTTAGTGAGGCCCTCCGCAACTTCGTGAGACCCGGTTTCAAAATAAAGTATAAAAAAGAGGGCCGGGGGCGTAGCGTGGAGGTAGAATGCCCCTGCGTTCAATCCCCGGTACTGCAAAAAATAAATAAATAAATAAATAAATAAATAAATAAAATAAAATAAAATGGTAGCTAATGTTTATTATGCATTTAATATGTGCCGAGTACTGTTAAAAGCACTTTACATGCACATGAAATGGCTCCTAGCACCTAGTAAGTACCTAACAACTGACAGGTATTATTGTTAACAACAGCAGTCATCACAAACACAAACACTTTTAAAGCACATGCCAGGTGCCAAGCTCTGTTCTAAATGAGTTCCATAACAACACACTTCATCTTCATCACAGTTATGTGAAATAGAAACTCTTACTATAATTCCCATTTCACAGATGGAGAGGCACTGTAAAGAATTGTCCAAGGTTAAGAACAGGTGAGTGGTAAAGGTAGCATGAGCCTGCAGGATTGCTGTGAAGGATGACTCTTAACCACTGCATCATCTCCAACAAATATTGACAGAGCTTCTTCTAAATGCCAGGCACTATTCCAGGAGCCTGGGATATAAGAGTGTCCCAAGGCATCTCACTTCCTTGAGAGGGATGCAGGCAATAAACTAGTCAAATCAGTAAAAGATCTACCACATTATAAAGTGGTCAGTGCTCAACGGAACACGTTGAGGTGAATGAGATGTTCCAGTGTGGAGAAATACTGAAATTTTGGATCAGAGAAAGATATGTGTGGATTAAGAATTAAGGAACGGAGGAGGCTTCCCATGCCTATATGGGGGTAAAAAAATTCCAGGCAGAGGGAACACATTCAAAGACCCTAAGACTTGGATTGTTGGAATCATCATTGTTGGGTTGTTGGAATCACCAATGCTAATTGGTCCCAGTTCCCTTCTCATCCCAAATTTCTAAGCCTAGCAAACATATCCCAGCACCAGGAATAACAGAGCAAGGATCTGGAAGTAGATTTTGAAATGTGGCTACTTAATTATAAATCTAACTGTTAACCTCCATGTGGAGTAGATGAGACCATTACCGCCTTGGGACACCCCATGCATGTGCCTGGGTGATACATTTAGGACACATCACTGCCCTCTTCTTGAAGAACCTAGTTTGCAACTTTCACTTGTGGTTGGAGAATGTCAGAGAGGGGTTAACACTGAAGATAACCTTATTTAAAACCACTTTGATCCAAGGATTGTAACCATTTAGTGTTTATCGATTTTTCTTTCCTATTTTTAGGAAGGTGGGAGCATGTTAATTAAACATTTTTGAGTGGATCAGGCTTCCAGGGGGATGGCTTAAGTCCCTGAGAGCTGCTGAAGCATTTTTGCTTTCCAACAGAAGCTCCTACCTGCTGGGGTAGGTAGACACCTTCTTCCCACCTCCCAGGCCACTAGACTCCAGCTCTGGAAGAGGATATCTGAGCTCTGCACATCTTTTTGCCTTCGCCTCCTGTGTCGAGAGCTATCAGGGGGATAGGTGAAGAGTCAATGTTTTTACATGAGAAATGAGGTTGGCACTGCTTAGCCTCCTGTCACGTGGCTCCATTAACTATGAGCCCATCGGGAGGAGACCACTCCAAAACCTCAGCTCACCACACACTTGACTGAGAGCACATGACAGGTGGTCAGGTTAGCCCCACTCTCGACCCCTAGAAAGAAGTGGGAGCCTGACACACTACACTTCTGGCTGCTGGCTAGACCATCCCTGATGTTCTCAACAGCAAAGACAACAGGAGGTGCCCTGCTGAGGACTTTTCACAGGGCTCCTGGGTCTGGATAATGCCTCCTGAGTCACTGAAGCATACAACGAACTGGATTACATTCATCTTTTTGATATGACTATTTTGTCCCCAATTCGGTATTTGTATCTTACCCTGTGTTAAGGGTCCAGTGTTTGTGTTTAGCTTTTAACAATTACAGATAACATTTAGCCCTACACTATCTTACCCCATGTAATAAATTCTTTTCAAACCCCCCAAAGCATACATTATTATCCCCATTTCCAGAAGAGAAGGCAGGCTTACAGACCTTATGTGCTTTACTTCAAATCAAAAGTTAGTCACTGGCAGAGCAACAAAGATCAAGATTAATACTTTAATCTTTACAATATGAAACCTTCTTTGTATTATCCACCTAATATCTGAAAATGTGTACAAGTACACAGCTCCAACTTATGATGGTTCAACTTAGAATCTTTGACTTTATAATGGCATGAAAGCCATTCACACAAATCATTAATGTGGATTACACATATATGTACTAAATAAGATAAAGCATTAGTAGCACTAGTGCATTATTGATGTGGTGGAGCATAAAATGCACTGTGTACATTCAACCATTGTGTTTTTCACTTTAAGTACAGTATTCAGTAAATTGCATGAAGCATTCAATGTTTTAAGATAAAATAGGCTTTGTGTTGGATAATTCTACCCAGCTATAGGCTACTGTATATCTTCTGAGAATATTTAAGATAGGTGAATTTATTCTACAATGTTTGGTAAATTAAGTGTTCTAACTGCATTTTCTGCATACAATATTTTCAACTTATGAGGAGTTTATCAAGACTTAACCCCACCATGAGTTGAGGCGTATCTGTATATATTCACACATACATGCACATGTATGTATACATAGCACACAAACATGCGTATCTGTTTACCATCAAGGGGAGGAAATACCTTTTCCCATTTTATGCTTATTGAGGAACCTATAACACAAAAAAACAAATTTGCAAGAGAAAAAATATACACATTTATGTTGTTTGTTATGTGTGTGAGAGCCTCCAGAAAAGAAGACCCAGAGAAACAGGGATTATGATGTCTGTTTATACTTGGGGTTGATAAAGAGTGTGTAGTTGTAGTGAAGTATGATTAGACAAACAAACTGGGGGCAACTTAACAAGAGCTATTTGTGCAGATTCCTCTCTATGTCCCTGTGTTTTCAGAAAGAAGAATGCTCCTTTCTTCTAGATTTAGGGAGGGCACCTTTCACATGAGGGTCAAATGATCTGCTTCAGGGAAAAGAGTGGGGAAAAGTGAAAGTGATCTTCCTGCTTCTGCTACTTTCTCAAGTGCCAAGGCACCATATTTTAGGGTAATGTGTCCTTAACCCTATAAACACACACAGAAAGACACACATAGACACACACACACACACACACACACACACACACACACACACACACACATAGTATGTTGAGCTATAGGAATGCCTAGAAAGTTGAAGTGCTCTCTACTGATGGCACAGCAGGGATACAAATCCAATAAGCAAATGATACTGGTCCCCTAGAGTTGAGGGTGCAAAGGGACCCATGGTAAATCTGGGCACATTCTTTTGAAAAGCTGGAGTGATTTTGTCCTCTGAGTTAAATTCACAAGAGAGACTGGACACATTCCTAGGACTCCGACCCATTTGATAGAAAGAGCTGGGAGAAGGTATTTGACAATAGAGGTGAATTGGCCCCCTTCCAGAAGCAACCAAAGCCAGGAAGCATGAACAGAGGTATGATCAGAAGGAAAGGGCAGAAGAGGGAAGGTGAAGAGCCTGATTAAGAAAAACAAGATACAGCTAAATGAACAAAGTGCAGGAGCAGCACTTAATAAAGACTGCCCAAAGTCTAGAAAAGGAGAGAGGAGATAGTCAATTAGGCTGAAACAAAGTTCCTTGAGAAAGCAACTCAGGCAAGGTGTAGGAAGAATGACTTTAAATGAATATGACTATGGAATCCCCAGAGTTTGAGGAGAGTTCCAGTTTCCCAATCGGCTTGTGCCTGAATTAAGAGATCTACGGCTAGGCAGTAAGCTCTGCTAGGCATGGTTCTACTGGGCTTCCTAGATTTTTTCCATTTCCAAACTGAGAGGACCTTGGACATCAAAGAGAGTGTGAGCCGACCTCCAGGTTTGGGTAAAAATCTGAATAGTCCCTGATTCCCCAGTGGAATAGTCTTCATGTGCTCTTTTAAGGAAACTGACCATTCAGTCACAATTGTGAGCTCCACAGAGAAACCTCTGCAAAGGTCCTTGGTGCCAAACATGTGGGATGGGTACAAAGAACCCACTGTCTCACATCACTCTGTGTTTGACAGTCATATTATTTTGACCCAGGCAAAATACACTCCATGTGGCTGAGGTTGGTCTCCTCCTTGCCCTTCTTATGCCAGTCTATTTCTCCTGCCTCCTGTTGGCTTTTGGTGGAAAATTTTCTGCACTGCCACCCCAAAGTCTGCTCTTTCTTCAATAAGCAGGATGAGTATAATCTGTTCCTTGAGGATTAATGAATAGTTCAACACTCAACAATGCACCAATATGGCTTAGCGTCTACCCCACATCACATCATCACACGTAGAACGTGGTTTCATTTTCCATCCTGGACATATATCTTATGAGCTGCAGATGATGCTTCAAGCAAGTTATTTAACCTCCCTCGATCCCAGTTTTTCATCTCAAAAAGGGTATCAATAAACCTACATTCCCTAGCCACCCATAATCCTGGTTAAGTTCCTAATGATTCTCTCAGTGGTCATCTTCTCACTTCTTTTCCTGCACCTCCAGGTCTAGCATGCGGCCCGGGTGGAAATTAAAATCTTCTTAACAACTTTCTTTATTGTTCATGGTGTTTAGTCTTAGAGGAGGCACTGGATAGAAAGCAAGTCAATCAATATCCTACTATGAAGTTCCTTAGAGCTGGGGGAAAACCTTTGACCCTAGTGATAAAGGAGTGGGGATGTGAGTCAGTGGCTGCCAGATTTCTTTCCCTCCATCCTGTGAAAACAGCTGGTGTATAGTAGAGAGCAGGTACAAGCGAAACTGACACAGAATAGAAAAGAGATGAGAGAGAGAGAATCAAGATGAGGGAGAAAGAGAATCCTGATGACATCCGTGTTTCTGGTTGTAGCCACTGTGGCCAGGATCTTTCCTATTGTCTTTGATTTTATGAATTACTTGTATTAAATTCCTCTTCTTACTGAAGTCTGTTTCATACAACCAACAGTCATGATTACCTGGCTGGGCAATTCCAAGCATTAAGTTATATGTATTAAATGCTTAGCACCTTGTTAACCTACCTAAGCATACAGACAATAGTAGCCACTTTCTCTTGTCACCCATCTTCCCAGGAAGCTGTGCAGCACAGTGTTTAGGTGCCTGAACTCAGAACACTAACTTCTTGGCTTCTAGTCCCAGGTAGACCACTTAGTATCTGTCTGACCTTATGCAAGTTATTTCTCTGTGTCCTAATATTCTTGTTATAAGACATCTATTACTTGAATAGCTAAGTATTCACCAAGAGCTTAAGATACTGTTATCATCCTTAACTAAATGATTCGCTTGCAAGGCTCTTTGCCCCATAGCTAGACTCAGAACTATCTTAAATGCAAGATCTTTATCTTACTTCAAGTTGGCGTGTCAGATATCACATATAAAATGCATAGTAGGCCTTCATAAGATATTGAATTGATAACTAATGGAACATCCTTATAAAATGCTCTCTAGCTGTTTAATGCCGGCTAGCTTTCACTTCTCAAACTAGATCCTTCATAATGACAGGTGACAGGCCGAATGCTAGAGACATAGGAACTATATAAATGTCCTTTGTCTGATTTCTGGGATACATCTGAAGAGCAAAACAAAGGATATACCAAAGGCATTTCTGAGTCATTTCCCATTTGCCTTCTTGAAATTTCTCTAGCAGTTCCCCAAGAGCAATTGGGAAAGCTATGCCATGTGACAATGACAGGGCTACTCTATCCCATTCCCCAAAGTACTGGCCTTTGGATGCCACGTGGAGCTGCTCCTAGATTTGTCTCCAGCAAGTATTCTGTGAGATTCTTAGCGACCCTTTGAGGTGACGGTCATGGGGGAAGCTTGGGACCATCTTGCTTTGTAGGGTGGTTATGAGATTATCTTCCTTGTCCGCTGGGGACTGACAGTCATGGCAGCTCAGAGCAGCTGTGGTAAACGAAGGAGGATGAAAAACTTTCAATCCACGATGCCTGATGCCATCAGCACGGCAGTGAGCGCAGCCTCCATCTCCAGCTGATTTCATCTAATGTGATAACACTCATGATAATAAATATTGTTAAAAATAAAAGTCACTCTGGGGATTGTGAATCGCTGGGACAGGTGTTCAGAATGAGAAGAGTGCAGTAATTGGGTGACTTATTCATTATCTGAAATGCCGTTTAAAATCTATTGCATTTAAAAAAACAATACTTCAGCTGCTCTCTGGCCTTCCAAAGTCATTAGCGGGTGTTCTTTATCTGTTTGTTTTCCTCACTGAAGTGAGGTTTTTAATGTCACATAAGAACTAACTTGACTCAGTGCCAACATCTCGGAGTGAATGATAAAGTCTTCTGAGGCTCACACATCACTCCGCAGACGCCTCTCCTCTTCAGAGCTCATACTCTCTTCAGTCAGGGGACAGGTTGGTGGGGAGGGACAGAGAGTGATGACAATTCCTGCTCAAGACAAAGCCTGTGGAATCACAGGAGAGACTCCTGATTTCCTCCAGATCACACAGTCAGGCTGCTAAAGAACTCTGAGGACTGTGTGTCTCGCCTCTCTGTCCAAGCTCTGTGGCAGGAGGTGTAAATCAAGAACATGTTGTTTCTCTGCTGGCGTCTTTGAAGTGGCTCATCTGTCTTTATAACAACTGGGGAAAGGGGATCATGATGGCAATAGTCACATACTGGAAACCAGAGTGACTGAGTCTACAGTAGGAGTGGCAAGCTTCTGGTGTCAAGAAGCAAGGTAGGGAGGGACTCACTTTGGTCTTGAAGTTTATTTTAAAACATGCATTCCACATGCTTTTTATAATGTTGACTCCCTCTACATGGGTTACCATGATTAGACTTTCTTTTTGTGTGCGTGTGGTACTGGGGATTGAACCCAGGGGCATTCTACCTCCGAGCTACAACATCAGTCCTATTTTTTATTCTTTATTTTGAAGCAGGGAGGGTCTCACTAAGTTGTGGAGGGCCTCACTAAGTAGTTGAGGTTGGCTGTGAACCTGCAATCCTCCTGTCTCAGCCTCCCAAGTACTGAGATTACAAGCATGCGCCACCATGCCCAGTTCCATGATTAGACTTTCTAAGACTGTGCTCCTGGTCATTGAAAGAATTCTATTGCTGAGAATTGCTTTGGCTATTCTGGGTCTTTTGTTTCTCCATATAAAATTAATGACTGATTGTTCTAGATCTGTGAAAAATGATGGTATTTTGATAAGGATTGCACTGACTCTGTAGATTGTTTTGGCATCATTAGCAATCAGGGAGATGCAAATCAAAACTACTCTAAGATTTCATCTAACCCCAATTAGAATGGCAACCATTAAGAAGTCAAACAACGAGGATGTAGGGAAATC